>JAQIWH010000586.1:0-45038 GCA_034695005.1 Cryptops parisi | reverse complement strand
CAGAGTCCTTGATTTATGCGAGTTGTACAGGTACATATTCTTTAAACTTGTCAACCAATCAATATGCGATTTCGTCATTCGCGACTAAAGAAATTTTTCTAGCTGCCCGTTTTATGCGAGAGAATTTTTTTATTATGAGATTCTTTGCAGTGGTGGTCAAGTGACAGTGTTTTTACAACTGCTACTTTTCTTCCACACTTTATATACCAAGTATGGCGCAAATGCTGAATTTTTTCGGCTGTGGTTTTCTAGTCATATAGAAATTGGATATATGCGATTTTTTGATCAATACGAGGTTTTCTCAGAATATAACCGTCGCATTAATCGAGGAATATACCAGTAGGCAGTGCTATTTTTCAGCGTTATACATTAAAACTTCAAAAGTTATCGATATTATTATTTTTATTAATAGTTTAGATTTGCATTCCCAGATAGGAATAAACGGACAAGACAACACAGAAATATATGAAAAAAAATATATATGGAGTATATCGATGTTAATTTCAAGTATTACCTAACGTTTTCTTAGAAGAAAAGCACTGCCACAATACACAGTATGTGTATTTATTCATATACTGTATATATATAGTATTGCTGTATACGTTTGTATAACGTAATAGTTTAAGTTAATCTCGTAAGTACTGTATAGGTATAATAGAGACGAATCGTTTACTATAAGATGTGTTTAGGGGAAGCCCATTTGGCAGTTACTCTTTTTGAAAGCCAATTCCGCATCATTGGGTGTGGGTGTGTGTATGAGTGTTGGTTTGGAAAAATTTCGAAAAGTAAAGGGTTGTCAAGAGAAAGAAGAAATATCGCTTATCATAAAAGCTCGAAAAACCACTTACACGAACCAAGACAATTTTCGCAGCCATCAACTCGAGCAAAACGAACGCACATGGAAACACGCGAAAAGCCACGCAAGAAACTGTCGCCGTGATTGGTTGACAGTTTTATGTCCCTCAACCCTTTCACGCTTCGTACCTGTCAAATAACGCGATTGGCAAAGGCTTCTTTTCCCCACACAAACGGTTGCAACTGTCAAAAACTTTTTAGATACCTACACTACACATAACATGCGACAATTTTTGCAACTCGCGAATGTCTTTTCGTTTATTTTATTTTATTTATTTTTTTGGTCGATTGTATAAGACGTTTTCTCCGTTTGGAGATGTAGTGTGAAACTTGGTGATATAAGAGTGAGATTAAGTGTATTACTTGATTGCAGTGTTAGTAACCTGAGGTGTAGTAGTGAAATTAATTTCATAAAATTAGTGTACATACTAATACAGTGGAAGCCAGTTATTATAATCACGGAAAATGTTATCAATCGGTTATTATTATCAGTCGATCCCAAGACATCGTTTAATGTTTTATTTCTATTGTTTAATGTTATCAGCCGGCTATTGTTATCAAAAAGCACTATAGTTCCAAAGTGATCACAATAACCGGATCCCACTGGTATTTTGTTTATGAATCTATTTTGTGTCGCCATCTGATGTTAATTTCCAAATTATTCGTTGTACATTCATTATTTAGACGCGGGTTAATTTTCTCATTAATAACAGATCGTTTCTTAATCCAAGAAGACTGTGTAGCTTGTTTTTCAAGTGCATCGATCAATGATATCGATCGGCGATTAATGCACATTTTGTATCTTTTTCATGCATTTAGTGTCGTGGTTTTTCCGAGAAATTCGGCTTTGCATTTGTTACTTTGATAAAACATATATATATATATAATCTTTTATCATTAATTTTTTATTTACATCTTATTTTTCTTGGAAACTTGCGAGTTATGAGTATACCGTTATTCAAATGAGTCATTTATTAGATATTCTAGAGCTTATCACAGGTTAAAGACTTGGGTTTGTTGTCTTTATGTTCACCTGGCAACGCCCTGTCTTTGAAAGTATTTTTTTCTTCTTTGACTTGTTTTCGTGCAAAGAAGTGAAAGACCTCTTTCGAACCAGTTTCTCAACATGAATAATCGATTTTACATCTTGAGTTCAAATACTTTTATTCAAAATGAACTATTCGTTATTTTTATTTCATTATTATTATTTTAATGATACAGTATATGCAGGCAACGTTTTAGTTTCCTTTGAATTTAGTACTTTCGTTTGCACGTAACGGAAGAAAACATTTAGACACAAAAGAGGTTGTTGCTTTACTAATAACTACTTTTTGAAAGACTAGAGTCAAGTTATATATGATTAAAATGTGTTTTTAATGGGAAAGTCAAACTATACGTTGAAGTATGAAATTGTTAATTTTATGAAATGTATATGTGTAACTTGTAGGCTAGTAAAATTGGGTACTTGTTGTTTCTTAACCTACAGCCACCGGTATGATGGCGCCACATGTCTACAGTTGATGTCATTTTAAACAAACAACAAGCAGATTAAAATGTTTTTCAAGCATATACTTTATATATATAGTACTGTCATATATAAAGTGGTACATATTGGTACCACTTGGTACATATACCCAAAGACCCTAGTTTTGGTTAGTTGAAACATCATCACCACTCGCATGGCAGTTAATGGTTGTAGGTTAAGACACAAGTACCCAAATGTGTTTTTTTTTCAATATTAAAAATAATAATTGTAAAATACTGGATTTCATATTAGTCGTAGATTGAAAGTAGAAATGGCAATTATTACGCGTATTGTCGTTTGCTTTGTGTTATAGATGATAGTTGATATTGAATATGTCAGTTTGGTGGGGAAATAAAGTTCATCGATTTTTCAACGGATGGGAATACAATTTTTTTTTTCACTACGAAAACGTTTTCCAAACTAAATTTAGTTATTACTGGATCCATAACTTTGGCATGCCAATCACGTGATATTCTTGCTTTTCTTGTCTCGTATAGGCGAAAGAATTAAATCGAAATTTGACGCGTTTCATGCTACGTATGCTAAATCGAAACCATGGCATTTTTTGTGTGTGTGTGTTTTGATTATTACTATTTTATAACAGTTGCTGGTGGGGAGAAAACCGAATCAAATACATTTTTATCAATTACAAAGACACACACATAGTTCGCGTGAATAACATATTTGAGTGACTTAATTTACTTCTTATTTGACGTTTGCGATGTAAAACGTTCTTCCAATAAAACACTAAAGTTTCAGGAACTTGTGACAGATTCGGTTCCACTTTGTATATTGAATGTAAAAAAGATAGGTTGCATTTTAAATTAGTTATTCGCTGGTAGTTCGTATTTCTCTTTGTGCATAAGTAGATTGGTAGGTTTGGGGTGCTTTTGAGTGATTGCTTAGAGACGCTTGAAAAACGCCTATATTGTTACTATACAATGTTGTATAGCATTCTAATTATATAACCATGTAAAGTTTATTTAATCCTGTGGTAGGTTTTAGTTGTATAGCTATAGTTTGTTTCTTGTTTACAAATTGAATTAACTATACCTATCGTCATTCACTTGTGTTCAATACATTATTAAAAAAAAAAAAAGGCGTAAATTTTTTTCCAAAATGTTCATCACGCTAACTCGTTTATATTACTTTTCCCAGATGATATAATCAATTCAACGTGGTTTTGTACGTGTTGTTAAACTCTTTTTTTTTATCATTTCGTCACGTTTAATGTAAAGATTATCGTATGAGTGTTGGCATCATGACGTGCAATAATTTTCAAACTGCACGAATATTGTGTAATTTTTTGTGTGTCTAGTTCTAAGTTTGGAGAATTTTAAACAAACGTGCAAGGTCGCGTGTCATCATGGTGACTTAATTATGGAACGAAATTCATTTAAACAATGGTCACGCGACAAAATGATTATTTGACCAATAGTCACTAATTTCAATGAATGTTTAAACCAAATTCGGCTATTACTTTTAAATTTTCGGTATACTTGTGTCTTAGCTTACAACCACTGACTGCCATGCTAGTAGCATGGTGGTGGTGTTTTTTTTTAACTAACCAAAGCTGGTGTCTATATACCAGTTCAGGTTAGTTAAAAAACACCGACAACCAATTTTATCGTTAATCACAAAAATTAATACATTTTTGTTTTGTTTCAAGTATCATATTTTTTAATACCATTTTTTTTTACAATTTGTAATTCCAACACTGTTTTTCAAAATTAATTTGTTTATGTGTCATTACGCGATTCAATTTCCTCGAGTATTAATAGGGGTTGTTACACCTAACAACATCGAATTGGGTTGTTAACCGTATTGTTTTTTGTTTTCGTAATATTTCTACATCGCAGAGATCGAAAAAGCCAATTCATTAGACGATGGCTCAAGCTAGGGCATCATTAAAAAGTTTCAGACATGTTGCACAGGTGGCATTTGAGATAGTTTTCTGCAGTTCACTCTTTGTTTGATTGATGAATAATAGGGAGTTGCAGGTGATATCTGGGAATGGGAAGAAAGCGAAACGGTTCAAGGAAAAAGTCTGCAGGAAATACAAAACCGTTCAATTAAAATTCCTTGTCTTTGTAGTTCAAGTGAAGTTTATGTTTTACTCCACCTCCATCGGCGTAATGTAAAAATATAAAATTACATTTTTTTTTTGATAGAGAAAATGATGAGTGGGTGGATGGAAAAATAAATAAGATTTGAAGGATGTGACTATTGTTGGCTAGAATAGGAATTATTTCATCATCGGTTTTATTATAAATGATATATCATATACTGTATAGATTGCGCATGTTATGTTTTTTTTTTCTTTCAAGAAAAACACATGATATTTTTTATTGTACTGTAGTTTCATGACTGTCAATTTTGCGTAATTTTTTATGAGGGCAACGAGACACTTCTAGTAGTTCTAAAGATGACAGTATTGTATATTCGTTATTTGAAGATCTTATTTCCAAAACGTCTTAAGTTCATGAAATACAATTTCGTCAGGGATCTTATACCCGGTACGGTACGGAATTCTAATATGGTCAGATGCAACAGGTTTTTGTCTCCAGAGATTGAAAACAGCTTATAATAATGCAATATGGTGTTTGTTTATTTTCATCAATTTCTGCAAATTGCCATCAATTAAAGATTTTAAATTTCAATTAGATATAATCAACTTAAAGAAATACAAAGATTTATTACCAATAGTAAGCATTCTCTACACTATCATAAAGATCAATATGACAACATAATTTATCGTCGTCAAGACAGCAGCCATAAATTTCACTATAATCATCAAAATCAATATACCATGAAAAATATAGGTATTTTTAAAATACCTACTTATCGTGGAATACACTTCCATATAGACTACGTCAATATGGTTCGGTTGGAACTAACCTAGACAAACAACTTCTTAAAACATTTGATAAAAATTTGTATAACTATGTGTTAATAATGTTGTAAGATTCTGTTTATTTTTCATATTGGTCAGATCGATCCCAATAATAAAAATCAAATCAAATAAACAAACAAACAGAAAATGTTCTATGAACATGGAATCGGAAACGCTTACTTCCGGAGTTAGGACGGTTTGAAGTTTGTCTGCAATGGCGATAGAAACAAGAAAGTAGACAATTTGACGTGATAATTTCGCCAGCCATCGTAGCCATTTGCGCCATTTGCGAAGCGCAGTAGATGGAAATGCTTAAAAACGCAATTTTTGTTTCTCTGTAGCTGGCGTGTAAATGATGTGATTTACACGTCAAGGGGGCTCTTTGTAAAAAGAGCCCCTGTAACGGTAGAATTTAGCTCTACTAATGTAGATTCAGAAACGCCAAAAAACCTAAAATGGCCAAAAATGTGATTTAAGTCCCGTTTAAAAGAAAAATCGATTCAATAATGGTGAACACATGTTAACGGGGTTTTCCAGTTTTATTCATTTGACCATAGACTTAGCATGTAAACGTTGTTTTTGAGAGTGCTCTTCGGTAGGAAATAATAAGTTTTAAGTCTTGAAAATAACATATTTGGAATCGTTTTGCTACATATTTGTATTTTGTCACAGTTTTGTCAGCGATAGTTTTGTAACATACTTGAAATCACAGTTAGTGTTCAGAACATCTTAACTAAAAAAAATGATCAAAAGTGGTGATAAGACGTTTTGGAAATAAGGTCTTCATTTATTCATGGGAATTTGTTATTTAGTTAATCTATCAACCAATAATACATAAGGTGATGAAAATCTGGAGCTACAGTGAACAATATCTGTTCAGTTTTAATCGAAAGATATGTAGCAAATTCTTAATAAGCTAATCGCTAATGATGTCTAAGGTCAAAAAAACAGGACCCGAACGATGTTAAGGGAAATATCTCGACGACGTCATATTGTGTCGAACACCGACGATCTCTTGCAACAAACACGTGCTAAGCGATAATTTATTCAGTAGAGGAGATGACCAAAACGTTGTTAGACGTTTTGACGAAGCGTTATAGGTGAAATAACACTCGAACCTACAACAAGAGCAATAGCAGCAGCAACAGCAGCAACATCAACAACAACAACAGCAACAGCAACCACGTCTTGTTGCTAAACCTTGGCAGGCGACGAGGAGACGATTTATCACGATCCCCGTTATTCCATAATTAATGAGGCACGTTGTTCTTCTTGAAGGCGATTCTTGTTTTAGCGAGCGACCTTTGGCTCGCACTTCATCCCTCAGGAGGAAGCCCCTCCTGAAGTGGGGGATAGGAGTTAAGGGTGGGGGGAGGGTTAGGTAAGAGCAAGAGGTTGCGAGGAGAGGCACGATAAATTAATAAGACACGTGAGATTGCGGCCTGATCGTCTAAGTAATGTGCCCCTTAAGGCTCTGTGGTTTGCCTCTTCTCTTCGTTTGTCGCTCGATTGCATCGAACGCGAGCAACCGTTTAAGACGTAGCGTAGCCTTAAGTGGCCGAGGAGTCTTATCATCATCAATGGAGGAAGGGATGGGGGATAAGGGAAGTCTTGGTGTGTGTGTGTGGAAAGCAAAGAGGTAAACGAAGTTAAAAGAGCCGCGCCGATTTGTTGAACTAGGTTGTAATGGACCGAGATGTCATTACGATAACTGTTAAAACGATTCCCAAGCCTTTTCAACCGTTCACTTGGGTGTTTGCGCAGTTCAAGAGGTCGAAAGTTCTAAGACAAATGCTAATGCTCTTTAACATCCGCTTTAGCGGGCGAATAAACTTATAACAAATTCATATTTTGGACAAATAGATAACGGATTTTCATTTTTTTTCCCTTCGGTTTTCGGATATTATCGAGGTTTTACGTTCTATTAAAAATAAGTTGGTTTGTTTCAGTAATTACGAGGTTGTAAAAGAGGGTATTATTCAAAACGCAGTTTGTTTTTTTGTAATTACTTGTTTAATTGCGATTTTGATGTCTATTATACCACGTAACCAATAAACGTTGGCGTTTTATAAGGATGTCATTTTAAATGGAAGTAACATTGAAAAACCGTTCGAACTTTATTGGTTTAATGGCAGCTTTTTGATCAAGCATCATCTATTGCGAGCAAGTCTTAAGAATGTATGTATGTTACATTGGTAACATACAGGTTACGTTGGTTATGTTTGAACAGTTATAATTACGTGCGTGCTGATGTATTTTTTATTTTATTTTTATTTTGACTTGTACCGTATAGTGTATTGTTTACTTTAATGTGATAATTGTTTGAACACTACAATATACAATATCACGTAAAAATAGTGTGCATTGTTAGTATGGCATCAAATCCGATTGTTAGTTTATAGTGACGTATCAGTATAAAGAATAGATACAGTTGGTAAACTTTCGTAACCAACTTTTTTTCGTCTGTAACTCGCAATGAATAGATTGCAGCATCATTCATCTTGTCTATCGATTTGTCGCAAGTTCCCCGTTTTCTTGAGTTGACAATTTGGCATGACAAAAGTTTTCATTTAGCAAATCTTGAGTGTTGTTGTCGTCGTCGTTGTCCACCACCCAAAGTACCGTGGCTGATGGTGGTATTTCGTCGCACAAGTGATTAATTAAACTGTTGGAAATGATACAGTGCGGTGGGAAGTGCATGCATAAAGTTGAAATCGCGTCATTTGTCATCAGACGCATTTAACGACAGGCCTTGTCGCCAGGGGGTGATCACGTTTCTAAATAAATGATGGCGCGTGTCATTAGTGTCGAGCGAATTATTCAAGGCCGAATGGGAAACCAATTGTAATAATCATATCGAGAGATGTCGTGTGATTGCGATTGGCAAGTGCTGTTGCATGATGTTACTACTACTACTACTATTACTACTACTACTACCGCTACTGCTGCTGCTACCTTTGTTTAATTGATGGCATCAGCACTAGTCACTATTATACACCATCGACTGCTGTTCACTGTCACCACGTTATCGTACAACATAATGTGGAACAAGGTTCTCTCATCATCACTTGGAGAAGAGTATAATAATAACAACGTATGAGTGTGTTGTTTTGTATTTAGGTATGAATGTGTTTGATGGGTGTGGGTGTGCGCGAAAGAATGTTGATCGATTAATTGGCCCGATTCACGTGTTTCAGTGTTGTTGGAGTTTGGTTATTCGTAATGGGTGTTATACGAGTGAGACGATATAGGTGTGTACTGAGGGTGTTCTTTTTTATATTCAGTGTTTGGCCTTAACCTTTGTCACTCTTCCACCCTGACGCCGATGCATTTACGCAAAGCCAAGCTGATGTTCTTCTATGTGCGCTACCCCAGCTCCGCCATCTTGAAGATGTACTTTCCCGATATAAAGTTCAACAAAAACAACACTGCGCAGCTAGTCAAATGGTTCTCCAACTTTAGGTAAGCATTACACTCATACTTTATTATCTTTTTTTTGGTGGGTTATTGTGTAAAACGTATAAAAAATCAGAACTATATGGTAGATATGGTATAGCTATATACTATATATAATAGCTCAGTCTACAGTGATATGACCTAGTACGTAGAATATTCATTAATAAAATAAAAATGTACACTAAAGTGACATAGTATGCTTCTGTATCCACGTACTTACTGTATGTATATATATTTAAGCCGCTAATTTTATATATACAGTGTATATATAAAATTGTAACCTTGTACATTTGTACGTTACCGTTACATTACGTGTAACCTTGTACATTACTTATACTATACAGTGGTACTAAGAATGTGATATGAATCTGAGAATAGTGTATGCATATAATTTGAACATATAGGCTTACTATAGTATTTATTATAGTAGTATGTTGTATGTATGCAAATTCTTTCTCTTCTCGCTTGTTATTTCATCACGTGACTGAATATTCATTTTTACCAGAAAACGAGTCTTAGTTGTAAAAGTTTTTTTTCGTCGTAGAATAAGAAACAAAAGACTTGAGCGCTGATTAAAACGTCATAAGAGTGTACGCCCTTAAGATCTTTTAATTCGGTCGTAAAAGTTCCTCCTTAATGAGAAGAGTTTGTGGGAAATAAGTTTTCCCAGTTGAATGAGCCTTTTTTATTTCCCGGTTTCAAAAGTTTTCCACGAAGCTTGCTTTTGTTTTTAATGAAAAACAAGTCGATTTTATTTGGACGAGCCGAGTTTTAATCATCTTATTGTGGTAGCGACATTTTGTTTGGACGAGTGAGAGAGAAAGCGAGAGAAGGACGCAATTATTAAGATTCTGGTATCCGGTGGTTTGCTAGTCGATTAAATAAGCTCTCCATTTGTATCCAAAAGGGTTATTGGGGAACCAATCAGATTGCGTATAGAATTCGCCTCGACTGTATAAGCTTTTCCCCCGACTTTGTAAACCATCGATTTCGCTTTGGTTCTCATCCTCTCTAGTCGTTGTCATGGCAATGAGAGTTGAGATGTTGTTCCGACAAAATAACGGGCGTAAAGGGGGTAATTTTAGAACTCTGGTGAGCAACAGATGAATCGTCACGTGATCGGTTTTTATTCCCTTCTTCTTATTTTTCTTCCTCGTGTCCTTTTGCTCTTTCGTTCGTCACTTACACATTGATATGTTGGCATTCATAAGTTATCGATTCGGTATAGATTGGAACGAAAAATCATGTTATTGGATAGGTGGTTGGACATTGGCTTTCTTTCTTGTCACTCTTGTCTCTTCTCACCCTGGTGCGCGTAATAGTCGCTTCCACCTCAACCCTTTGGAGCCACTCGATCGAGTTAATTACTGGCCGCTCGGATTCTGCTTTTCTCTTCTGTTCACTTGATAATAACCAGCGAATCGTGAAGCAGCAGGAATTCAAAAGCAACTAATGAACAACCAATAACGCCAGCTGCCGTCATCCTGAGTTTGTGTTCGGTGAGGAAAAATTTATAAACGAACGTGAACGTGAAAATGTAGAGAAGTAATTTCCAAAGCTTTTAGGCTTTTCAACCGTTAGTTGTTTTTTTTTTCAGAATTTTTTTATCTTCTCAATTCAACTCCGAAAGTTCAGACGAGAAAGCTTACTTAGATTCAATTAATGTTTGTGATGGAATATAATTCGCTTGAGTGAACTACATATCCTTCGAAAAAAATCTTGCTAACCTGGAGTGGTTGGTCTTTCTTTGAGATATTTCCACCCATAAGTAAAGTCATCTGGTTGTCTTTAAACGGATTTTTTTTTAGTAATTTTGGTTTGTGTTGACCTAAAATAATACTTCGAGTTACCGTAAACGTTAAAAATTATATCCACGTTATTGGCTGGTTTAAATTCTCTGGACTTGGTTCTCATGAGTAGTAATACAAAACATTTGCATAGTAAGAAAAATAAGTTACCAAACTGACAACACATGATTTTTCGACACTTTGAAATCTGCGAACATGTTATTTTTTTAAAATCACTAACAAATTCGTCACTTCAAAGTGCTCTTAATTTGCTTTCTTTTACGAATTTTGAAGAAACGATTGCACAGAACAGTTATTCGAGTTGCAGGCAACATGCTTGCAAAGTTTAAGCCGATTCCGTCTTTCGTCAAAATTTGAAAAACATTCTCAAGTCGCATGTACTGTAGGTAGTTTTTGGATAAGTTTAACGAGGGCACCGAATGGCCGTACGGATGTGTCATTTTGCTCTCGGACTTTATTTGTTCAAAAAATTACTGAAATGATGTTGAGGTGAGGATGAAGAAGATGGAATAGTGAAAGGGGGAGGGGTTTCACGATTCCGGAGGAAACGGGAGAACTCCGAGAAAATCTGCCCCGTGATGTTTTGCATTTGAGTGTCTAAACTAGGCCCGAAACACGTAGTTTTGTGCTTAAACATTGTTTAAACTAGATCCAAACACGTCATTTTGCACGTGAGCATTGTTTGGACAAGATTGCAATGCGCAAATTTGCAATACCACCTATGCCAGTTAATACAAACTATGCGTGAGCATACTTTGAACTAAACTTTGTAAGATGCGATTCTGTGCACGCGAACTTTGTTTAAGCTTTTAAAAAAACGCGCGTTACAGACAGGGTGGCAAAGATATTTTTATATTTTTAAGGACTGTATTTGAAACTTATTTAGAGTTTGACGTATCTGTTTAGAACGGTTGACATTAGTCTCAAGGGATCAACACCATGTCAGTATGTGGTAGCCATTTTTGTTGTCGTAGGTAGGTTGTCAAACATTTTTCCGCGCGTTTTATATCGGTAAGTAAACATGGCAGAGCGCCTATAATCTCTTGTTTTCATCTCGTCCACCATCATCATCACGAAAAAGATTATCTCAAGACGGCCTCGTGTGACAAGTTAAATGCGCGCTAATAACACGGTGTATGAAGACGTCGTTTGTCACCCATCTTCTTATCTCGTGTTCAAAGTCACTTCATTTATAATTTTCACTCTAATTACATCTTTCAACAGCTTTGTTGACTTTTCTTTTTTTCCTCCCCCTCTCTTTCTGTTCCTTGTCGTTGTTTTCGTTCACCTAACGATGTCGCGTCATTAATGTAAAAGAGGCGACCTTTTAAACTTACACAAGACGGGGTTGACGCTGAATGCAATTAAGGAGAGGAATCGTCGTTTGTTTTCGCTTTTCTCCAAGAAAAGGTTTTCGCTCCTTATTAAAGGAACGGTGAAAATTAATTCACCGATGTTGGTCGTGATCTTTTTATCTCGGCGGTCGGGTATCCGTTTCCGGTTTCACTGGCCGGTTTGTAATTAAGCATTATTTGCGAATGTTTGCCGGAGGTCAGGCGGGTTTTCCCTAAGTGACACTTTGGTTGATCTTTCGTCGATTCCGCAAAAACCTCCGCATCTCCGTTGCGGTCCAAGTAATTTACGACCACTGGCACGCTGGTCGCACCATTCGCTTCGCGGTTGCACCGTGCATTCCACGGTGCAAGCAAGCCCCCTTCCTTTTCCTTCTGCTTCAGCTGTCCAAACGAAGTCACCGACGCTGCTCACGATGATGGAGTGTGTGTTTTACACGACCCTAAAAATGACTTGGAACCACCGACAACATTTTGCTCACCTTCACTCACCATAGTTGGAAACTCTGATCAAAGAGAAAGTTGTCATCTGGTTCTTTCAAATCTTCGTTGGTAGATAAAACAACTTTACGAATTTATGACGACCACTGTCTTAGAGGAAGATATAATGTATCGCGAATAGGAAATATTTAGTCGAAAAGAAGTTTAGATCTAACATACTGTAGATAAGGGGAGAATACCTAAAAGAAGAATTTCACCATTCGCGTTATTTTATCTGTTGTTATGATTAGTTATGAAAACAAGTACGTTGAAATTGCTTTTCAAGAACACACTTTATATATAGTTTTGCTTTATGCGAATTTAGAATTATGCGAGCTTTGAGTTATTGGATCGATTTCTGCAAGTTTGGGTTGATGCGAATTTTAATTTATGCGAATTTCAATTTATGCCAATCTAGATTAATGCGATTTTTGAGTAATGTAATATTCGATTTATGCGAGTTTAGAATAATTTCGATTTCTGCAATTTTTGGTGAGATTTGTTCAATTTTTGTTACATTGGACTTAATGTGGTTTTCGGTTTATGCGGTTCTCACTTTGTGATTTTATTTGGTCCATTGGACCATACAATGTATTTTCATAAACGTTTTTAGATGCCAGTATACGTTCAATTCCCAGCTCACTCACTCACAAAGTCACTCACAAATGAAGCTAATATAAAGCGTATAAAAACATATACAACCATATTATAATCTTTTAAGTGTTTTTTCAAACAAAACAACTAACTTAAATGGTGAAATTTGTTTTTTAAATTTTACTTCACTTACGGTTTTTTCAATAGGCGCGAATCGATATACAATTTTTTACGGTTTTAGAATTTAAAATAATGAACGGAATAGAGTGCATTGGAAATCGATAGCTAGTAACATATTACAGATAAATCAGGATGAATAGGTTATGAGTGTTTCATGTTTATACATATTGGATAAATGTCGGTTTATGTATGAGTATTTAAAATATTTTTCTGGGGACATGGTTCATCCATTTTCGCGATCAAACAATAGTCTTAATGTAATAGTATATATAAACGCGTATCTGTATCCAGTTAATACATTTTTTTCATATTTTGCTATTTGCATTTATAATAGAAAATTCAACCTTGTGATCTAATTTATTATTTTAGCTGTTAAGTATATTTGTTATAGTACCATACCTTTTTTTTTACCATTTTGTTGATCAAATAGGTACAAAACTGAAATAGTCAAAACCATGCATAAGCAAAATCTATAATCGTGACGTCATTTGCGCATAACATCGTGACGTCTGCTTCGTTGCGATGGCGGTAGGTTTCGATTAGGAAACGGGCGATTTTGCGTGGATCTGAGGTATTGGCGTACACGTACAATGAAAATTTGCAATCAGTTACGCGGAATGTAAAAGTTAGTTATACTGCTTCGACAAAAACTACTGTTGTCGAGAAATGTTTTGGCAGATTTAACGTGTTTAGGCATGTTGTTATTTTAGCTTCTTGGTGGATTTAGTTTGGGGTCTGACACCAAGAGGGCAGGTTTTCTTGGGGTTCTTCCGTATTTCTCCTGCATCATAGAAATCCTATTCATCATTTCTGTATTTGCTGATTTAATAAGGTCTGAGGGCCAAATGACATAGCCGTAAGGCCAGTCGGTGTAGCCTACTCGTTAAACACCAAGTACCTACCTATATCTTGTTGGCACATTTAAAATACTTCACGTTATGAGAAACAGCGGTTCCAAATTATTCTATTATCCTTTCGGTGATTTGTTAGAACGTTAGTGTGACTGACGTATAGGCAATATCCATATTTTGAGATTACTAGTAAATTTTACATAAATAACGAGCATGTTTTTTTAATGTTTATGTTTGTGTGAACTGTTATACTTATTTATATTACTAATTTATTCGAACAGTTATATGATGAGTTGATAAAATAATTTTTAAGTGCATGTCACTACGTGTGTGTTTTTATTATAAAATAGTATTTTATTTGCATTAAATAGAAGACTAACTTTTAGGAAATTTGTCATAACAGTTTTTTCTTGGTAATGTTTTTATTTTGCATTTCGGGACTTGATTAATAACTCGTGTGAAAGTCGCACAGCTTGCGAGTGGGATAAAAAAGTAATTACCAAAATACATGTCAAATGTTTAAAAGGGCAACGCGAGGTCAGGTGCTCCCATGCTTAGGGTGTGTTATCTTAACTTTTTCTTTCGAGTGGGGGAGGGGATGGGTCCTAACGTTGTTAGTTTGCATCGTGGGATGTAAAACTGAAGAAGAGGTGTTGAGACGTTATTAAGATAGAGAGCACAAAAAAAGAGAATACCCCCAACCACGCTGGCTACAAAGGTGTCAAATGGTAGCGTTTAAAGGGCAACGTGGGGGTCAGGAGAGAACGGGAGGAAAGTCTTCGGACGACGTGCCAATTGCGATTAGTCAGCGTTGGCTAGTGGCAGGCCAGCTTCCTCGGTCTTGGCAGGGGTGTAATTTATGGAGGGTCCCCTCGTCCACCTCCTTTTGGCTCGGGGTTAGCAGCGTGAACGACGACGAAGGAAAGGGGGCAAGAGTGCGAAGCGCCACAACTGACCGCGATCCCGGTGACAAATGGCGCGGCACGTGGCACCCTGAGCAGCGCGGGGCATGCCGGGGCTGAGCCCGTAATGGAAATAAATGTAAGGATTTAGAAGTTCTTAATTAAAGTATTAATCTCGGTAATGAAGGCTCTGGCGCGGGCCACGGCGCGCGATCGCCCCTGCCCGAAACCAAAGCAGCCAAATTAATGGCAATCATTAGGCGCGTGTTAGCGGGGGCGGCACAAGGAGCCTGGCGACCGCAACGCGCCAAAGCCCAAGTGATGGCCCTAATCTCATCTGTCATTGGCGCGCCTCAGGCCCAAGTAATAACTTGTTTCTCTCGTTCTCTCTCTCTCTCTCTCTCTCTCTCTCGTTCTCTTTCTCTCCCAACTCCAAAACTCGATCTCAATTTTCTTTAATTAGATTTGATTAATTACCGCAACAGTTAATTAGTCCATATTAATATCATAAATTGCCGAGGTGACGTGTTCATTATAGTGATTAAAATTGAGATTCTCCGAAATTAGGTAATTAGAAAGATGCAAAAGAGCCACACGAACTGAGAGAGTGAGTGAGGAGAGAATTGGCCCCCTCGACGACGATGAGACAAGACCCCCCTTTTCTTCGGTCCCTTTTGCTCCGTCGGTAGTCTGTATAAGCCGTGTGGGTCGTCAATGGCCATATTCGCTTGTCACCTGTCAGAGGATGCTACAGACATGTGTCAAGAGGAAAGGCTCCCAGCATCTCCCCATAGAGTAACAGCGCGTTTTCGCTACAAGCTAACCTACAAGCTATGTACACTCAGTGGATAACTTCAAGGCGTTCGACGACAGATCGAACTCATCTCGATAGCTAGCCATTGGCAGTGAAACTAGGGAATCGGATAAAAAAGTTATTCATAGAAACTTTTTGCATACTAGAAAAAAATATGCATACTGTATTTCATAGATTTGTGGTTTAATTATTTTTTGAGTGGTGACTTGTTTAGCAAGAAATAAAATTGTTTTGAGATGACATAATTCATGATATACACTACTGTAGGTTGTATAGTGGTGTTCTGATTTACAGTGGAACCCGGTTAAGACACTTTAAAAATGCCTGAGATCAAAAAATGTCTTAATGCGAGTTTCACTGTATGCATATTTAATTTCTTTAATTCAGGAAGTTTTGCTCTGACCGAGTAATGCAATCTTAGCCTATGTGGACTACAGATAAATTGTCAAAACTGCAATTTGGAGCAAATTATGCGTCCATCACCTCGATTTGCATTTCAATTACAATGATGTATTGACTACTAGTTGGGTTATTTACATGCTAATTTCAGACAGTTATCACACGCTAACAACATTCGAGGCGTTGACACGTTACTACAATATTAAAATTTTACATATGACAAACGTATATGTAGTTTATTTCCATATTGGGAAAATCATAAAGAACGGTGCCGACGATTAAAGGTTTTAGTTGTAGTTAGCATAGTACTATAACTTACGATTCTTGACCACGAAGCGAAAGCTTGAACTACATAGTTTAGTAGGCAAACTCGAAATTGCTGTAGTTGATGTGTCTATTCTTCAAAATGTATGGTTTTTAATCTTGTATGGGTTTTCAGCCTGTCAGGGCTAGCAGAGTGGAAGTTGCTGACTTCCCAGAATTAATGAGCGACATGATATCGAGGGGAGTAAATTAAACACTGTGCATTTATCCCTTGTCATATCACGGGTCATCATGCGATTCAATTCTATTTGACTTTTGCATCAGATCGAATCGCACTCTTGTATGTACTACAGCTAACACTACGGAATTCATGTCCCTCGTAAACCTTAACTTGTCCATTTGGGAATTACACTAGTGTCGTTTTTTGTTTTAATTTATTTTGTTTCTTCGGAACGTATTTTTTTTTTTAGAGAAAAGGACTTAAACCGTTATAAACAAAGATGAGTTTCACTTTTTTTGTTGCGAAGGAAATTGTTTTAAATGAGTTCCCCGAAGCAAATTTGTGCTGATTTAACTTGGTTCAGTTTTTTTTTTATATACGTTCAAATTTAATTTAGTGCCTTGTTGGATAGTTCAGGTGCAAACACGATCAGAGAAAATCAGCCGAGCGTTAACGAAGTGGTGTTTTCTCGCTCGACCAGAAGTAATCAATGAGGGGCGAATGGGGAAAGACGAAGAGGTGAATAATAATAAAATAAAAAAGAACTCGCTAATTCACCCCGAGCTCTTGATCGATCGTAAAGAGAGCAGTTTGCCGGGTGTCGAATGAGTCCATGACCACCATTTTGGAAAAAGTGCAAGGATTCGATTAATTGCCACTTTGGGTGTTGTTGTTGTGGATGGGTTTTTTCTTTTTTATTTAGTAGCGAATACTCTTCCAGGATACAATGTAGCTTTGCTCGGATGGTTGTTCATGAGGACGCAAGGCAAAAGGACAGTTAGAAAGTTGCTTAGGATTTCCTGAACAACTAGGCCTACTAGCCCAGTGAACGTTTAGAGTTCACTGCTACGGAAATAGGTCTGTTTTGACACACAAATTTAGTTTAATTGCGTGATTGTTGTAATTGAAGTATACTAAATGCACTGCGCTGCTCCACTACTACGGTCGATTATGAAGGATACACAACTCTAAAGTCGGACACTCGTGACATTAGGCTTACATGCAATCGACTAAATCTGCTTTTACGCTTCCAGACCAGTAGCATCAGCAATCTAATCGCATGGTCATGTGATTGAACATCACATGATTTATTGAACAGCGCTTCATGTGTCAACAACGATATCGTGTTACGATGCATAGACTTGTGCTTTAACTTTGTTGCACATACTCTACATTGAAGTTATAAGAATGACATACTTTATTCTACAATAAATGCACATGATACAGCATTGATGTACGTGTTACGACGATGATGAACGTCTCAACAATGTGTTGCAGATGCTACAGGTCTGCTGCATACGTGCTGCAAGAGTGTTGCATGTACCGCAACAATTGAGTTGTATTGGAATCGGTGGTGCCCGAGCTGTAAGGGATCACTGGTTTTTCACGATTCGTTGATTGCTGGGACCCAGGGGTTTGAGTATTCTAAGATTTTGAAAGGTTTTTCAGTGTGTTACAGAGGGTGCCGATAAAAGGGTGAGGGTTAACCTGGGGGGCACGCGAAAAGGTGGTCAAAGTAATGGTGTTATCTGGAGTCCGTGACGGGTAATTGAGGATCGCATTTGTCGAGATGAAGCGCCACCATTGGCCGGAAATCCAATTTCCATCAGCAGGAAGTGGTTGTACCGAGGGCGTCCGCGCTATGGCGTAGCCTTGGCTTCCGCTAATTCATTAAATGGCGAGGTTGTTTTATGGGGACTTAGGCGTCCAAAGGATTAATATGCTCATTAATATGCAAAACGCATCCACACTAAGTGTATCAAAGTAATTAGAACGGAGGAAACCATTAGTGGCTCGCAGGGGTGGTTGGCAGGGCTGGTCAGTCGTAACTAACCGGTCCTTAACCATTCCGAGGAAACTAGGGGAGACGGGAATGGAACCAGCGCGAAACCCCTTTCTTCACCAGCCAGCTAGCTAGCAAGCTTGTCGGCGAAAATTCATCGATAGAGGGAAATTTACACTCGGCAAGTGTAGGGGAAAAGGCAGGAAGAGGGCGGCCATATTGGAAAACAGGGAATCTCTCTTTTGGGTCCGTCGAGTAGTTTTCGAATTCCGTTCGGGCGAATGACTTGGGAAGCGTTCGATCCATTGGGTTTGGCATGACCTTTTGACCTTTTTCTCCGGTCATCCGAACGCCAACTGATCGATACGACCAATAGGGTTTGGTCCAGGAACACGACGCCTCGGCGGAAAAGTGTCTACTTTTGGGTGCTGGTAGTAGTAGTACTAGTGTTAGTGGTGGTGTAGTACAGTAGTTAGTTAGAGCGAAGAGAGAGCGTTCGGGAAGAGGGCGAGAAGAGAGACAGAAGAGCGTTGGAGTTGCCTATCTGCATTGACAGCATGTCGATATCGATAGGAATAGGGTTAAACCAACTCCGCGGAAAATTGCAGAGTTTTAGGAATTCATGCGGAAAATACAGAAAATTAGTTAGGAACACACATACACTCACTCACACAACATTCTCCCTCATCCCCTTCTACTGCTCTTCCTTTCTCTCTCGGTTGTTGCAACGATACGAAATCTAATGACACTAGACGCTTTTGAATAGGGATGAGAAGCCCTTCGGTACTAGAAAGTTTTCGATCGAATCCTAACTTCCTATTTGAATTGGTAATTATTGCCTTTCCTTGTTGATTTGCTTGCGTAGTTAACAATTCCCAAGTACGTATAAACTAATCTTTTTTTCTCTCTCTCTTTCTCTCTCGTCTCGTTCGCCATGGAATCAATCATAAAAGCATTAAAGTTGGCGGAATTACCATAGAAACTAATGACAATCTGTATCTTAATAGACAAAACAATTCACGATGCTTTGTTCCGCAGAGAAGAGTCAGGTCATTTCTAAAGGTTGTTTTCTGTCACCGTATCTGTAACGTATAATTTAAGCAATAGGTACATGCAGAAACACGTGTCACTAGCTTGGCATTATCTTTCGAAGTACACCGGTCTGTTGATCATTATTTTACTTATCAAACAATGGCTCTCTAATTGTATATCCAAATAGAAACTCAACTTTAAATAAATACAGTATAAGTGTATAGCACTACATGTTAATTACACCCTTGTTTGACCGTAATGACGTTAGAGCTATTGCAATTAGATCAATATTCAATTGCAAGTTTATAAAGGTCAGAATGTTGTAGAAGTCTAATGTACCAAAGTATAATTGTGGAATAAAATATTTTAATCAATTTTTTGACAACTTTTTTTAAATGTTAAATAGTATTTTATAGTAAAGTAAAATACTGTATAAAAATTAAATTTCGTGTTTGTTTTAAATAAAATAGGATTTAGTAGTAAGGTTTAGGGAGAAAATGTAGGCACATCATTCACCTTTTATTTTTGTTTTCATTGCTGTTTTTTTTTTATTGGGAAGGTCTGGCGCTGGAAATAAACGGTGCCATAAAAGCAACTTAACGACAGTTGTCGTCATGCAAATCGATTTTGTTCTTAATAACTAAGACCAGAATTGCAGAGAAGCCGACTCCATTTTTTTTTTATCACAATCACCTCGTTTATAACGTTTTTCTCTCTCTATTTTCGCCTTCTCCTCCTCTTTCCTGTGAATCAACATTTTTATTATAATATATGTATTTTTTTAAAAACTCGTGGAAAAGCTGCGGAAATCGTTAAGTGTTAATTATACACCATCTACTACAAACGAAAAGGATGCAAAAGTCGTCTAAGTTTGAAATATACATATTTTTTTTCTACACTATCGATGGTTTCGAAGGCTTTTATTTTTTTGTTGCAGCTGCCTCTATCTGATATACTAGAACACTTCCCTGATCCCAGTTGTTTCCTGGTTTTGAAAGGTCCCCCCAAGAAGTGATGGAAGGGTTGAATTTATATTTTTTTTTTATTTAATTTAAACTATTACTACTTAGGTTTTGGCAAACAATTTTTGACATCGTAAGATCCCTTCAATTACAGGAGTTTTCGGCGGTGTTAGTATTCGAAAAGTATCGGTTGCCTAGCAACGCGGTTCAACCCTTTAATTCCCTCGATGTTCTTGCGCGACGTTTGGCATGCGAGTTGAGCATCGTGAATTCATGGAGAACATAGTGCGTTTACTAGTGGGCGGGGCTTCCTCTTTGCCAATGGACGTGTAATGGCCCCAACTTGGAGCTGTCTGTCAACTAGCCGGGCCTAACTGGTCGTTACCATGTATCTCAAGCTCGCTGATTATACACATAGGAGAAGAGTAGGTAAAGGGTTAACGTCGTAAATCAGATGACCAACATCAAAGTTGCAAGAGACAACGGCACTTGGGTTATGGTTTAAACCGTCGTTGTGGAGGCTGTCGTGTATGGAGTAGCGTAGTCAGTGGACGTGGGAACTGTATGGAGTAGGGGTGTGAGAGTGGGGATGGGGGATCCCCTTTTATCGTTTTCAAAAAAGGGGGTAAAAGTGGGGAGTAGAAATTTAGTGGAGGCTACCTCTACTAGTGTAGTTGGTGTGTGACTAAGCGTATTAGAAAATTATTATCGCGTGCTATCGTCCCTAATTCTTCACTGGGAAGCGTCGTCCATTAGGTAGATTAGGCGCTTCTTTACGCGCTTGTTTAATGGTGAGGCTGATGGCACTAATTCGACTACAACGGTCCCCTGGTGGGACGAAGAATGCATCCGAGATGAAGAATTCATTTTGCACATTAATGCGGAAAAAATATGGTGTATTAATAGCTGATCGGTACTCTTCACGTTACTGTGTCCTCTGATGTGCTGATTCTGTGTTTGTTGATATACTGCAGTGACCGAAGAGTTGATGATAGTTTGTTTTAGTTAATTTCATGCAACAGTAGCCTATATGATAAATCGTACAAATGTTCGTTTCATGTAAAAATGGCTGCAAGATTGGGGAAAATGCATGGGGTGTCACTGATAAAGGGAATGTATTAAGATATGTGAAATTTCACTTTTAGAACATTCTGTGCAATATTTTCAATAGTGTCATAAACTTGCGTGAGTGTCTTATGATGTCTGTTTCTTAAAAAAAATAATACGATGGAATCGAAACTAATGAATTTGAAGTTCACACTGCCATCTACTGACAATTAATTATTAGTGTTCAGTGGTAACAAGAATATACGATGCTGTATTACTATTTCAGATTATTTATTATCTTATATAATTTATTTTCTAATGTAAGTTTGTCTACCTATAGCTCAATTCAAAATTGTGTCAATTCAAATTTAACTAATAGTTCATTGGCTCAATTCAAATTCAACTTAACAGTTTTTTTAATGTTATCACCAAATGACGCCAGGTGCCCGTCGATTGATGGGCTTTTCGCTAGTGTTACGTACAGCATGGCAGCGAAAAGTTTTGATAGTGAACTGTCTATTGGAGGATTGCGCCCCTTGATGCCCATAAACACTACAGGGGGGGGGGCAAGCATTTAACCATCTCTGCAACACTAATTTACTATGCCCCTAAGAATAAAATCTTAAGAGTAAGAGTATTATGTCATTTGCCATAACCAAACTATTACACTGTAACAAGACTTTTGTTGTCAGTTGTCTGTAACCCTGTATAGTTAGCACATAATTTTCTATACTACTGTGTTAATAATGTTGGCTTTTTGACAGGTTTTTTTACTAATAAGAAATGCTCTTATTTTATTACTAATGATTAATAGTATTTTTTTATTTAGTAGTATAAAAATCATGTCAAAAATGTTAAAGAGAGAAATAGGAGTGAAAATGTTCTACTACACACTGTGTAGTAGCCGTTACGTCGAATTTGAATTAATTTATGCATGTGAATCCAGGTCCCCCCACTAACTGTGAATTGAATTCTAAACCGTTTCAAGAATTCACACAATACATATTTATTTATCTATTTGCGTGCATGTTGTTCCTATTCAACTAACCGCAGATTCTCGAGTTTGCACATCCTTTAATTGCGGCTAAGTGTGTAATAATACTCGGGTGTACAGTTGCCATCCATTCGATTCTCTTCCGTGGAAAACCATTAAGAAAACACTTTCACCTGACTCTTCACACCAGGCCACGTGAAAAGTGGTTTCCAGAAATAACCAATACCATTGGGGCCCAAAGAGTTGAATGTCCACTTTACGACTGGCCCGAAAATTTGGAATCAAATTTTTATGGATTTTAAATCTGTTCTCTGGAACTTGGATGAGGATATTCGGTATCTTAACTCACTTCCTAGAACTCAATGCGAAAAAAAAACCTCGCTTACCGCTCGTCGTTATTACAATAATAGCATACAGAAAAAAAGTTTTAAAAAATGTTTTTTATTGTAGCATATGAAAAAAAAAATATATATATATATTATATGTATTTAGGTATTCGCGATGTGTGTAGGTAAAAGAAATAACAAAGTTATCGAATTTGACTTTCTTTAGTTCAGTGCAATACAGTATTACGAAATAATAGTATAATCGTTTATTATGTAATGTTATTTTTTATTCAGCACGTGTTCATTGTGTGACTAAAAAGTTGCAAAACAATACAATCAGCAGGGTAATGGAACTGTCACACATGACCTTGCATCATTATTGTTTAAATTCAACTGACAACACATGACACTGTTCGTACCTATTGTCTGAATTAAGCTGGAAGCACATGATGCTACACTGTCTTATTGTTTAAGTTTAAATCTTTTGTTACAGATACAGTGATAGATTGAGTAATCATAACGCGAATTTTTCATGAAAGCTGTTCGATTAGTAGTTGAAATCAAATAGTTTTTAATTTATGCGAGGCTTACTTTCAGTGAAAACATCGAATAAAATCGAAAATTTTATAACCAAATAATCCATTAAATGGAAAAGCAATTACACCTTGAGGATTAGGTTTTGCACCACACTTGGCGCAGATTTTGTGGCAAGAAAAGATACTGGTGCAGAAGCGTCTATTAACTTTTGCATCACCTCGCAGAATCACATAATAGAGACATTTCCTCGCATTTTGGACAATTTCTTTTAGTCGCATAATAATAAGACATATGCGGAAATCACATTTATCAAGGACTCCCTGTAGTTATATTGTGAAAGAAGTGGAACACACGAAGTTATACTGTAGCTGGCTTTATATTAGAAAACTTAAACACGAATCTTTGACGATGCATCGAGGTCGAATTGGTGTAATCGTTTGAACAGCTTTAACTCCAATACAATATGTAAACGTTGCTTCGAACTCAGTTATTTATTCATAGAAAATTGACGTGTTGGAGGCTCACTTCGTTGTCTACTGGTTCATTGATTAATAGGCAAAGAGGTCTTGAGTATACAAATCGATTTTGGACTGCTAGTTTCCCTGTCAGACAATTAAAACAATGTTTACAGACACACGTTTACAATACCAGCGGTACTCTTTATAAGTTTCTGAATTCTGGTTTTAATTAAGGTATTTGTTTCTAATTACGTTTTTTTTTATTAAGTTCAGTTTGTTTGGCTCTTGGAATATCCGAGTTTTTGTTTGTTTTGTGAGAGTTATTTTTTTTAGGGGGGGGTGACTTTGTATAAGGTTTTTTTTCAAATAATGCATGCATGCGAGATGAGACATTATTTTCGTATATGGTCTTGTGATTTTTTTTCGGTCACTTGTACCAGTTTACTATTTTTTATAAAAAATGTGTATAACTACATGCATATTATTGAAGTTTATGTTTATCTATCACTTATGAAAAAATGTAAAGGCTTTTATTTCGAAGTGGAGTGGTGTTAAGGGGCTATCGGAGGTGTACAGACACGTGAACGAGCATCGTCGCAGTTATTGTTGGTCATTTTGGCCCCGAGGTAGACGATGGACAAGAGAGTTGAAAGGGGTTGAAGGTAAAAGGAGGGGGGTGGTATATGTTAAAAGGGGGTTGCACTGTTGGATTAGGCCCATTGGCCGCGGTCAGTTGCAACTGCCTTATCTCTTCTGGCCGGACCTGATCGATGGGACGGCGGCGGCTTCGGTTCTCGCTGCAGGGGCTTAAAGCGTGCCATGTCACAGCGAATTCATTGAAAGGCTTGTTATCGTCGGAAGAGAAACGCTAAGGATGATGGGAAGGAATTTCTCCCCAACTTGGATACGAACCCCCTTTTCTCCCCCTATTCTCTTTTCTACACTAGTACGTGCACTGGTGATGATGATGATGGCGGTGATGGTGAAGGTGGTACTAAGCATTAACGACCTTCGAACCTAGGTTAGTGGGGTTCAAATAAAGAGGCTGCTGTAAGAAGAAAGAACTCATTTTAATGGTTAGTAAGCGCATGTATGCTGAGGAAAAGGGGGTTGAAATGGGCGCGTGCGTTGAGTTTCTTTAATTAATCGTTTTAATGATAGATAGCGGACGATTTGGTGTAGATCGTTGCAACGCGTAGAAAATTATAGGCGGATTATATACAGAGAAGAGAGGGGGAGGTCAGGTTTTGTTAAAATATTTGATGATGATGGAAATGTTTCGGTTTTCGGTCGTCGTCGTCGAAGCCCCAACGTAGTTGGGTTAGGGGGAGAAATATCTATCAACGTCATCACTCTCATCGAGATTGCCTTGGGAGATTGTTCAAAGTCAATATTGACAGGCTTTTCGACTCTGTAGGCTATTTCGTTCTTTCAAATATAGATCTTGAACTTTGGGCAAACAAGCCAAGCAACGACCTGATCAAACTTTGCATTAATTAATTAATTTGGACGGGCCTCCATTTTGAATCGAGCAACGTTGTTGCAAGTGACAAACTGCCAATTTGGTTTTAGTACTGTAGGTTGCCTAGCTAGCTGTTAAACTTGGTAATTTTTGGATGAGGTTGAAGAGTGTTAGATTTAAATTCAAGATTTCAACGTGTCTTAAATCGCACGTAAGATCCAGTTCCCACAACGATCAACATTGGAGTCGGTCGGGTGTTCAAGTAAATGGGTGTAGTGGCAAATAGTCTTCGGTGTTTAGTTGGAGATAAAAATGTGAGGTGAACATGTTTTCACCAGCTTGGAACATTTTGCGAGTTTATGCGATTGTGTTATATACGATAACAAACGGTGGATAGTTTGCATCGTTTTCCGAACTGCAGCAAACCAACCCCTCATCGGCCAATCATCTCGTGTTTCAGGTGAAGCTTTTGGTGGCAATGGATTGGGTGATCCATCGACAACATGTGCCCATCAGACTCAATTGGCCCCCATTGATGGTGGTGCGCGGCAAATTTCGTGTTTGCAATATGTCGAATTTGGGCCCACGTTGTTGAGGGAAACGTTTCACCCTATAGTTTCCCTTCCCCCTCCTCCTCTTTTCCATCCAACTATACCCCCATCAACCGAATCCGCGAAGGCAACAAAGGTGTAGCCAGCCATCATCAACGTCATCATCAATGGCGTTGGTTGGGTTTTAAAGGAAGTGAATGCCTAGCTTTCCTCACTCGTCCAATTTCGCCCAGCTTGTGCATAATCAATAAGTTTGAAGCTGAAAGAATCGTTGGCAATATGTGAAGGTGGGAAGGAAGAGGGGTAGAGAAAGGGAGAGAGAGAGAGACAGACAGACAGAAAAGCCTTTGGTTCCACTCATTAACGACGCATTCTCCACATTGGCCGCATTGCGCCCCACTCGTACTATAAATTCCTTTTAAGGTAAAGAATTTCGGGGTTTCTTTTTCGTACATTTCGCCTCCTCTCTTTTGCTGGTTAATTAAATGCGCAGAATGGACAAGTGGCGAGCGGCGCATGCGCAGTAAGGCACCGAGTAGAGCTGCTTGGCCGGGCGAGAAACAACACCGAGCCAATCAAAGATTTGTAAAAGGAATCCGTGTGAAGTTTAGTAGTTGCACGAGAGTCGTCGTCATCATCATCATCATCATCATCTTTGCGCAAATGGGGGGAAACCTTTGGACGACGAGAGAATTTTGCAGTTAATTAAAACGTGTTGTGCGAGAAGCTCCTGTTTGGAGGAATCGACTCGTGCACACTCTACCGACGAAATCTTGGAAGAGAACGAGAGAGAATGCAGCAATGTGCCATTTACACTACCATCATGGCTGCCGTTTCCATAAGCAAAATGGCGACTTGCCAGATGGAATTCCTGATTCATTCCAATAAACCGAGCACTGATTGTTGTTTTGTACATTTTTCTTTAAAACTAAGTTTAGGATGCATAGATGCGTTTAAATAGTATCTAATAGGCAAAGTTTGCCAACTTTTAATAAGCAATCATCAAAATTTGAACAACATGAAAACCATGAAGATGGGCGTAGATGACAAAAGTCGTCATTTCAAGAAATACAGTATTTGATGTAATCACACATTCAGCTTTGGAATTACTAGTTTGAAGACATTAAGCCTGTTATTTTCAGTATGTACGTACGTAGCGCCGTCGTGGTTTGATATGAATACGACTTTACAAAGGTCTGTAACTAGTTGGTGTGAAATCATTTTCTTCGTGTTAAGTTTCTTTGGGAACAGCATTGGCCAATCAGATGTGGTATTCGCATTCCTTTCGTGTCGCGCCAACGAAAAGTTGGCCATTATTATGGAAATTCACGCATTCCCCGATGTGCAATGCAGTAAGCGGCTTAATGATGAAGCAAGAAAGTTTCGGGGTGGTTCTTCGTCGTCGTTGTTGATGTTGTTGTTATTGTTGGGGGATGACGTCAGCGCACCTTCCATACTTCCTTCGATGGCGAGAGAATGAGAAAGAGTGTAGAAGCGCGCAGGCGCCAACTGCCGAGCAATTGGTCGTAAATCTGCAAACCAGCTCGTTTTCTCAGTGCAAAAGCAGATGAAAGGGCACCTCCTATTTTGCATTCAAATCGTGCCTTTACTGCTCCAAACATGCAAGCGTGGACAATCGGTGCTTTTATTTTGATGCCTTACCATCCGAGCAGAAAGGATTGGAATTGGGAATTTGTTTTGTTGTTTTCAGCTGTCACGCTCTGATGTCGCCTATGCAAATTACATCGTCCCATAGTTAAGCGTCGTGCGTGGGTGTGTTTATAACCCGACGTTATAGTTCTTAGAAACGCGATAGGAGAAAATTGAACTCATAGTTGATTTTTTTTTCTTTTATTTTTGTATAAATGATTTACACATTTTTTTCTTGTAATTTTTACGTGAAAGTTTGGTGGTGTCAATTAGGTTTATTGAATTTTGATCTTTCTTGTGTTTATGTTGTAATATAAAACATGCAAAGTCTATTCATCCGCGATGTGTAATGCTGTTAACAGGATCTTAAGATGTATATCAAATTATATATAGAGTCATTTAATTACAATTGGAAAGTTAATTGAAGGGTCGGGGGTGGGTGTAGAAAGGTGTTGAGTAACATTTTTGCAATTTCGATGAAAACGCGTTTAAAGATCTGAACTTGTCTTGTTGTCAATGGATCACTTCACACTTTTTGCACTAATAACTTTGCACATATTGTTGTTTTGCTTAAAATATGCTTATGCGTGTTAGAGGTCATTTTTGACAAAAATGTTACTAAACACCTTCTTCACACCAGGCATTTCAATTTACATTATACCACATTGGAGAAATGAATTTGTAGTATTCAGACAGATCTGACCGTTGAGTGGAATCTATTTTTTATTCGGTTAAAATACAAAAGACCATACATTTCTCTTAATATTAATACGTTTTTCATGTTTAGTAAAGTACTTGTAAGCACCATATTGTATTTGTTAAATAGGGCCTATGTATAACAGAGTTAAAGTGAGAAAGTTAAACCATGGTTCAGACAATGAAAATATTTTGAATCCAAATGTACCATACGTATTGTATGTCAAACTCATTAAACAGGCTAATATTTAGTATGACATTCTGTGGACACGAAACATGTCCACATTACAGTGGAACCTCTATATTTGTCAAATCCAATATTTGTCACATTTGTTTGGCAAAATAATGCTCCGATATTCGTTAACAAAAATCTATTATTTGTCACCAAAAGTCACAGTCAAGGTTACGAAAAATCAGTTTTCAAGAAGTATCTTAAAATATTAAAATAGTAAACTACATGTGGTGTGGAGGGCTCACAACGGTAAGGCTTGGGTAACAAGACGAATGAATTTACAAAGTATTTGCAATTGATTATATATTTGTCTGATTCAGTATTGATCAGTTCTTCTTGAACGGATTGATGACGAATATAGAGGTTCCACTGTATATCACATTTAAAGTATGTTTTTTACTTCATTAATTAACCAAAGTGTCTGGTTCGAATCTATTTCTGCAAACTCTCAAACGTCTTTATGGTTTATAGAATTTCACGTCAACTTGAAAATGTTGAAAAATATTGATATGTAAAGTTTTTATTTAATACGCCCATTAACAAAATAATTCAATACCGGTGTAAATCGACGTTTTTAAAATTTGTAATTGAAAGTTTTCAATTTTTCTCAATTGGTGACGTTGGCTCTTTGGTCGAGGATCACTATCATCATCACGTGATAAACTGTTTAATTTTCTGGACATCATCGTCATCATGATCGTATAGTTAGTTACACGGTGTGATTCGAAAGTGGTTGGTAATTGAGGGGGCTTTAAAAGGGGGTCTAATCGTTAGCCCATTATTAAATATTTTCAAATAGTGCACAAGCGTTGTCGATTATTTGATTACATTCTAACAAGTGGCAGATGCAATGATGGAGAGTCTGATGCCATTTAATAAACAAACCGAGCGGAGGAGGCTAAGGGGTGGGATTGCTGCACTTAACTACGTAGGTATGTGCATATACATAAACCGGCGTGTTAGTTTCGTGTTATGAAGCTGCAAACTTAATCAGTAGTTAATGGGAGAACGGCTTAAACTTTTCTTTGGCTGTTTCCATTTCATGGAATTATGGCAATTGAGAAAGCTTGTCAACTGCTGAGAACAGCGACGGGGGGGACTCTCTCTCTCTCTTCGTCTCGTTCGTTAAAGAAGGGATAGCGAAACTGCGCATGCGTCAAAAATTGAACGTTAAATAGCGGGAATCGAGCACATGCATTAGTAATGACAATTTCTCCGTGTATAATTAAGCGATCGTTGGCGTGCAAATTCACCTCCTCGTACCCCTCCCCCCTTTCTCCCTTGTCTATTTTGAATGTCATGATCCGGTGTACAGTGTATACTATATAGCTTTAGAAGAATAAGAGACACTTAAAACTCGCCAGAAATCCATAACACGTGTTTGTGTGACGAAGAAACAATTTTGGTCTGAAATTGATCAAGTCCACCAAATTGGTCAAACGCTGGTTCGTACAAATTCAATACTTAGTTGACCTCATAATTCATTACATTCGAACGCGGAAAATGACCGTTTGTGATATAGTTTCTTTTAGTTAGTACGGTACTAGGTTTTGTTATGTGTTAGTGACATTCTAAAATTGATGGTTAGGATCGTTTTTGGATCTCAACCATAAACGTTTGAGATCTTATCAAACTTTTTTATCAAAAGCTAAACATTTTATTTTATTTATTTATTTATTTATTTATTCCAACACGAAGAATCACTTATTCGAATCATTATTTTATTGTATTACACTATTTTGTAATACTACGTACTACTTTCTTAGTTTCAATGATTATTTTAAAGGTGATATTTTGCGACGAATACGTTATGCAAGTTTTAATTTTACGGTCAATGTAACAATCTATATCACTTATGCTAAGAACAGACATACTTTATATGCGGTTGGGCATGTAGCACTCAAAGCAAACTCTTTATTCGTGGTGATCAGTCATCAGTTTTACACGATGTATTTTTATGAAACCAAAAAACCAACACATGGAAAACACATTCGAATACTTGTTCGTTTTAATTACTTTATTCTTCGCCGTTTCCGTGACTTTAAAAGTGTCTTTTTTTAACGTTGCCTTGACGACGTTACGTGCTTGTCTATTTTTCTTAAAAAACAAAAAAGAAACTATAATTCGATCACTGCACGTAGCTTACTTAGAAGGGAGGAAAATGATATGGAACTTGAGATGTGGCTGTTCTCTCAACCTCCCTGTTCCTTTGCTCCTTCCTTTTAGTTCTGTATGTGTTGTTATCCCCTTTTCACTCTCTCTATCTATCTATCTACCTCCCCCCCTCTTTCTCTCTTTTCCAGTACCTATCATAAATTCCACTCGCTTTCGCTCGCAGGGTGATTAAAGAGCCTCCTGCGAGAAGCGAAAGGGTTATGCGTGTCATGTGGACTCCGCCCATTTCACTTTCAATGTGGCAAGCTGAAATTTGTTTTAGACGTTTCCGACAGTATATTGTGCTATACGAAGCTGTAGAGCACCACTGTAAGCCTACAGTGTGTGTGTGTGTTTGTAGAGTGAACTAGTCACTAACCGCATAATTAACACTCTAACAGCACGATGCTGTATCAGGTTGTCTAACTACAAAATTCGATGCCATGTAGAATTCTCTAGTTATGTACAGAGAATGAAATTTTCACAGGGAGGTATCTAGAGAATACTATACAGCACGGTGTCAGACTACTGGATATGTATAGTTGTTTGAACATTTGATAACATTCGGTACTACAGAAGAACACACCAGTATTATTGTTTTACTTTAACATTTATTTTTAATTCATGTTAAAAGTAAATCTTTTAAACTATTATACTTCATTTTAAAGCATCGTAAGCCAGATTATAGTGAAAAACCTTGATTCAAAATTAGTTAAATAATAGACTTATAATAATATTAGAACGTCAAACTAAAGATTATATTTTATACCTCAAATAAACTCAATAACCTTACTCATTATAATGTTGTGTGAAACTGATCACATAATATGTACAATACATTGTCTCATATGTAGTATAGTATAAAATACAGTATAAAGTTAATATTTTATAGTACGTAACATATTATTATAAATTAATCTACATTGTATTAGATTTTGTATTTATAATTTCTGTTACATTGTTTTAATATCCGTATACTACAATAATATATGAAATTAGTTTTTCTCGCGTTGAAGTGTAATGAAATGCTCCGCCTGGATGCTGCGTGTCGAGCTTCACTGCACAACATGAGTGACAGGCTATTCGCAAATGACGTCATGAAACGGTCGACTTTTTTCTTTTTTTATTGCTGTGTCAGGAGGTGTTTTTTTTTTTTTGTTTTTTCACATGAATCGGTATAACTAAAAAATTAATAAAGCAGTGAATCGTATCCGTAATAATTTGAATGTTTTTTTGTTTTTTTAATTTTATTCGTTTGTTGCTTGCCATAGCGGAAGTGTCTCTTTCATGAAAAGGAAGAACAGATTCTGTTCTGACCAATGACATAAATTTGACGTTCGTGTCAAGGGTACGAATTTCACGTTTATACTCTACTTCGTCCGATCGATTTGGAATTTTCCCCCTGTAAAAAATTCTCAAATAACTACAAATTAAAAACTTGGTGAATGAGTTTTACTACTTAAAACTCTTATCTTGGGAGATTGTGAAATCGAGATTGATTTATTTTATTTATTCATTTATGTAAAATCTCTCAGTCCAAAGGGACTACAATGGAAACGTTCATGACATTGAGTAAACAGAAAAAAAATAGAGGTACACAAAGATGAGAAAATTCGTGGTATATATGTTGATATTTTATTGTTTTCATTGTAAAAGTTATATATGTATGTTCTTGTATCTTGCAGTTGTTATAAGGCATATTCTGTATTGTTTATTTGTAGGGAATTCTACTACATTCAGATGGAGAAGTATGCGCGGCAGGCTATTAGTGAAGGAGCAAAGACAACCGACGACATCAACGTATCTCTCGACTCGGAGCTCTACAGGGTTCTAAACCTGCACTACAACAGGAATAATCATATCGAGGTAGGAACGACACTTTTTTACTATAGTGCTTAACAAAACTTGATTTTGTTTTGTCATACTGGCTTTTATATTTGACTCGCACAAAAAAGCCAGAAGTTGCATTGCACTTTTCAAATTATCCGTTTTAGTGCTGTTAAAGGGTAACTTCCATCTTTAATGTTTTGGGTTTTGCGATTTATATTTTTACGAGTTAAAATTTTACGTGCAAATAAATCTAATTTTTATTTAATAAATTTATCATTAAAATTTTATTTTAACAAAAAAAAATAATAGTTTAGTTTAGACTGGTTAGTGGCGTCCATTTTGTAGGGAAATGTGTTTTGTTACTACAGCATTTTTCGCTTGGCAGCGCCATTCGCGATCGTAGTGGCGAAAATGAGCTCGGCTCTTTTCCCCATTGACACAAAACAGACAGTGGGGTTCTCCTTCGTGTGACGTCATTTGGCGCGGTTGTTCTTGTCTCTCCCTGCGTGAGCAATTACGCAACCGGCGGTATCGTTTTCCCGCCAGTGGGGCGGGGAATGCCGCCGTCGATCGACGAGGGAATTCCAAGCCGCGAGCAAAAGAGAGAGATTAGAGTAGCATGTGGTGGTAGAAAGAGTGAGAGAGAGAGGTGGTGGTGGTGGTGGTAGTAGTAGTAGTAGAGTGAGTGAGAGAGAGGGCGCTCTAGGTTGCCTGTTTGCTTTGCTCGTGTTTGGCCTTGGCAGGGTGCCAACCGGTGTGCGTTCGACTGAATTACGAGCTCGGCAACCACAAGAGTTCGCCACTAAAAAGCGAGGAAACGGGGTTGGCCCTGTGACGTCAAAATGACGTCAAGCCTCTTCCCCCACCACCGCCATTCACTCTGAGAGAGACACACACACACACACGAGAACCACCACCACTCTCTCACCCACGTGCCAACGAATAGCTACTAAGTTGGTTTTTTCCAGTTTCAATAGAGATCGTCAAACAATGTGAACTATTTAGGAAGACTGTACTGTATTTCGGTTGCATAGGTGTTTAACTTACTTATTCGTTAATTCGGTAAACGGAATTATATGGAAATTTATATTTGGGATAATGAATGATTACTGTTGTAAGGATGACTGGTGTACTCTATCTTGATACTACTACTATTCAGGCTAGTTTTAACAAATTAACTTTTTAGAGGTTATAAAACAACGATTGGTTGTGTGTTGTGTATGTGTGGGATATCATGAGATTTAGAGTTGTTGATGCTACACGTAGTTTCTACTTCTAATATAACAGTTTTATATTAGTTTAATAAATTGTGTAAACTACTGCCGTGGAAAGTTATTTAACATTTTCATATTGTCAATGGCATAAGAGTCTAGAGTTAAATACTACTACTGTCCAATTTGATTAGGGACAGTGTTACAGTCAATAACGGCAACGTTATTGCTGTGGGGATGGATTTAGTGAGACATTAATTTTGAACGTTACTTTGTAGTTTATAAAAAAAGTTGGTAGTCGAAAGTAAAGAATCGCGTTTTACTTTTTTGTTTATCAATTTCGGTGGCAGATTATAGTGGCGCCATCTGTGTAGGGTTTACGTGCTCAAAGTAGACACTATACCAACTAAACATGCAAAATTTTAAGTATAATATAGGTGCACATTTTCAGTGTTCCTATAGTAAACGTGCCAAGTTTCGTGTTTCTCGGTTTCATAGTTTTACACTTATGGCGTCTTGAAACAAACCCGACACAAGTTCTTATAGTAGTATAAGCAATAGGTTTATGGTGGTGAGAAGGTGTCAGCTTTGATGTTTATTGTACGTCGTGTGAAAATTTTCATTTTTGGCTAACTCTGTTAAAACACTTCAGCAGATGCGCGTGGAGGACTACTTCGGTTCAGTTGTCGTTGTATTAGATTAGTATAGCAAGATTTGTATGGGTTCTAACTTGTGACTGTTGGTGGTCATTTCCTACTTTGCGCAGTTTGTTAGAGATGGAAGCTGGGGGTCGTCCACTGGGTAAAACTGAGTACCCAGTATTATTAATCTCCACGCAAAATTGCTGCTTGTAATGGAAGCCGAGATTTTCATTTAATAGGGTCATCTAAAAGATTAGCCCCCGAACGGTTAAAGGGTTAAAGAGCCAACGCAGCAGCTTAAAAGTTTGCGAATTTGACTTTCTCCTCATTGTGATGCATCGATTCTTTCCACCAATAGCAACGGACTACGTGATACTTGTTTTGACCAATGAACGAGCAGAGTGGACAAACCGTGTATAGGCTTATTACCTTTTACACTATACAAGTAGGTAGTGGGAGTAGTATTGGCTCGCTCGAGCGGTATACGTTATATGCGAAAGCTGGCAAAGAGAAGAGGAAAAAAAAGGGACATGACGAGGAATGAAGAAAACATGAAGCTTAACGAAGCCACTTTCGAACGTAAATCCCGGTAACGAATGAAAATGGAAATGCGATATACAAGATGTATGGAAACGTCAATAACTCTCGTGTTAAACTATATCAAAAATTGGACAGCTCGAGGGCATTGAGCGATGAATCAATTTTATTGGTAGCAGTTCGATCGGAAATCTTACAGTTTTGCAAAGCCAACGGCAAATGGCCTATAGGGTTATAAAATTTGTGTGCTCGTTGACCACCGTTCTCTATATGAAAATATCGATTGTAAAGAGAGAGAGAGAGAGAGAGAAAGCGAGAGAGAGAGAGAGAGAGATAATAGTAGTTAGTAGTAGTGGTAGTAGTAGGTTGAATAGCCTCTGTGACATAGTCGCAGTGGAATACGGAATCAGTTGCGGTTTGGAATTTAATTAAATTCGTAGCCCAGGTTTAGACCCACAGTGTATTGATCTTATGAAACTTAGACTCGCATTCGTTTTCGCGATGTCAGCTGGAATCAAAGGCTATTCGGTTACTTTGCGAATAGAATTATTAAGTGTGAATGTGCTGTTGCTGCTGTTGTTGGCTTTACTGATTGTTAGAGGTGAATGACTTTGTCCCCTTTTAACTTCTTGAATTGCAATACTTTACATATACCGACTGTTGTACGAACCATTATAAAACAAAAAATCCTTGTTTTTTAAATATATATTTTACGTTCTCATTTAGTTAACCTGGCTTATTATAAAAAACATGATAATAGCTGATTTCGGTGATTTTGTAAAAAAACAAAACATGGCAGTCTCCTCACTTCAAGTGATTCAGCACATGAATGTTGTATTACATTAAAAATTTTTATTATTCTTATTTGATGGAACACCCGAAGAAGATAATAAACAATTACAAGAACACACAAAAAATGAAATAAGTAAACCTTAACAGAAATATCATCTAAAAATGTATATGCAATGATACTATACATAAACTGACAACACGAGACTTGCATGACAGTTACTATTTTTTGTCATATTCATCAAAATACTTATAAAAACATTTGATAATTTTTAGATTAATGTAAATGATTAAAACTTTGCCATATGAGGTAGTTCACTTGTCTTTTAAATTAAAACTTTGTACATTTTTTTGTACTTTTTTCCACAAGAAAGTAGAATTGTTTAGTTTTCTTGAGAATCATAGTAAGCATTATTTCGTACATAACAGAGTTGATGCTTTTGTATAAGATAAGCCATTGCTTTGTAGAAAGAAACTTAATAATACGTGTATCAGAATGTTCACTTAGACGTTCAATGTTAACTCACATGCATAAAATTAAAACATTCTTACACGATTTGTGTACACGAAGAAAACGTATATAAAATCAGAATTGTACACAAAAGGAGGTGTTCTTCAGACAATGAGAATAGATTCTTATTAGGGTAAAACTCGTGGTCATATATGAAAAGAGGGCCAGGTTCTCTACTTTATCTTAATTTGTGGAAACGTGTATAAGCGTCTTGAAACGCCATGTTATAAAGGCCTACCGAGCTTCGGTTAAACCCCGAGGCTACGATTGGTCGAAGGGCACTTTCTAAACCCCTTAAAAGGGTGGTAAAAATTAAAAAGGACAGTGACAGAAGCGGTTAGAAGCGTTAATGCTCAAGTGTGATACTAGCTAAGCGGTGGGCTAGGTTATCCTATCCGTCTTCATTAGAGACTAGATGCCCAAGATGGATACCAAATCCTTGTTTCGGATTGCCGTACATCGCCTCAGCAACGCAGCCGAGTGAAAGAGAAAGACACAAACATACACATACGTACCTACATATATATATGTATATATACATACGTAACAACACACTCGCACGCGCTTCAGTGTAAACTGCGCACGCGTTGTTTCAAAGGAGATGGAAAGAGGAAAATGGGGGAGAAAGAAGAGGATAGGAAGGGAGGAGGAGGGGGGTGGGTGTGGAAAGTAAAGCAAGGAACAGAGAAGGACGAGGATAGAAAGGGTTGGTTGGTGAGTGTGCAGCAAGCAGCATCGTAATCGTTCGGCGTGAATATCGATCGCGTATTCGGGCCTGGTCATGTGTGCAGTGGCCACAATCCCCTCGCTTTCGCCTGCTAACGACAGCGCCCCTCATTACCGTACATTAACCATAACTAATCACCGCGCTAATCAACACGCATGCGCGAGCTTAGGCGGTCGCAGCTGCGCCTACTCCACCGAAGGCCAAGGTGGGGGTTTGAGGGGGGAGAAAAGGGGGGTATTTTGGAAAACAGGGGAAAGGCGTGTGTGTGTGTGCGAATGCGGCTGCTGATGTCGAAGTAGGAACCCCCGTTTGCCCGATCGCATCATCGTCATCATCATCATCGTTGTCGTCGTCGTCTTCTCTTAACCAACTAGTATACTAGGGAAAAGACTATGCATTGATTCCATGTTGGTGGTTGGTCCGAGAGCTAAATTTGTCGAAGCATTCGACCGTGTGACGGTAGCGAAAGAGTGGCATTAGTCGTCCACGTGCCATGGCTTCCGATAGTCTTTCTCTCTACCCCCCCTCTTTTCTATACTTTTCCTTCACTCTCCCCCATTTTCTCGACATAACCCCCACCTCCCTTTACTTTTCGTCATCGACCGCCGGTGATGCGTACCATACCCCTAATGAGCTGAGTGCACGTCGAAAAGGGGTTTGGAAAAGGATTGTTCGAACTCTATAGGTTCATCGGTTAGGTTATAGTGTGCGTTCAAAGAGAAGAGGTTGCTGAAGGAAGATGGCGGCGGCTGGTCTCTCTAGTGTTTGTAGGAAGAGGAGAAAGCCTTTGGTCGTAGAGTGAATATTTATTCATGAGTATAGACTCCATCCCATGGCATGTTTTGATTCGGGTTTCGCGCGCTAATGGTCTGGAAAGCAAGCTTGGGCTTAAGGGAAACTGAGTAGGCTAAAAGCTGGGGACCGTGACACTAAATACTAGTTTTGATTTTTTTTGTGATTTTTTTTATCCAATTGTGTAATATTAGCTACTAATTCGCACTATGATTAAACACATTATACGTGCATCGTAATTAGTTATTGTGTGTACGAGATATAGCTTCTCTGTAAAACATGTGCTGCAGTGAAGTTTTTACATAGGCGGAGCTTTCAATTTCAAGGTTTGGGTAATACACGTACAATATTTTTCATTTCTATACCAACGTGTAAAATTGAAGGTTATGTAAAATATTCATAGTTTTTTAAAATAATTATTGTCTTACAATAATGTTTGGCAAGCATATCATGGATGTAATACATTGTATATTGCGTTAATGATATGCATTCAATTCAATAGAAAAAATTTATGTTAAGGTTTAAATTTTTTAAATTTAAAATGGAACTTTAATAAAAATTATTATAATTTTATTATTTGTATTTTAAACAAAAATATTAAAACTTTCACTAGGTTTGTTATCATAAATAATAGATCGTGAAGCAAAAGTAGTTTTTGTGTTGTTATACGATACGACTAGATATATGTTTAAGTAATTTTTAGTATATGTTTCAAAAGTGTTCTAAAACATGTAACTTTTCATTGAACGACTCTGTATATTAATATTTCTCAAATATTTGGCAGCTTATGTAAATACATATTGCGTTATACGTAAATACTTTTCTTTTCCAAAACACATGTTGCAAGTAAAGTACTTCTATATGGAGATTCGAGAAATTTCCCATTGGTGATGAGCTTTTTCTATATAGCACATTATTTTTCTATAGTACTAAAAGGGTTAGAAATGCATATGGCGATTTATTCAAAACGTAGTAGAGCCTTTTTCTGTGTTCTGTAATGTTAAGATGAATTTTACATAGCTTTTAACGGTTCAGAAGAACTTTTCACACAAAAGGGTTGAGAAAAGTTTATCTCAAATATTGATATAGCAACGACTGGCTTGTCTCTCTCTCTCTCTCTCTCTCTCTCTCTCTCTATGTTACGTAATAATAAATATGGCTTCCTCGTAGACCCTTTTCTGCGAGACCTTGGGGGTGATGCCCGGGCCGAAAGGTTCCGAAAAATTGGTGAAAAGCTCTTGCGTTGAATTTATTAAAAGTTAGCTGACAGCCCTGATGCCGATTGAACAGCTTCACCATCAGCACCAGTAGCTGTAATGTAGTACTAGTAGTAGTAATAGTAATAGCAGTGGGGGTAGTAGTAGTAGTAGTAGCAGCAGCAGCAGCAGCCAGCACATTCTTCAACCGCTGTTGCTGCGAAATTCATTACATGCTCGACGCCTAACTACGTATTGGCCGATAGCTAACGGCTGGTGGTGATCGAAACTAGCCTCGCTAACCTTTTCCTCACTACAAAACTAAAGAGAATAAATTCACCGAACCAGTCAGTGCATGTGCTAGTTAGAAGACAAGTGGAGTGTAAACGTGATCGAGGTTTTTCGTTGTTTTCGTTAATGCTTAATATAGCACATTGTAGAAATGACTATTCATTGACTTAATGGTATTTTTATCAATCAATTAATTTGTAAACTTTTCACGTAATTAAGCGTATGATACGAATATTGGTATGAACTTTGATGACGATGAAAATTTGAAAAGCTTAAACGTGACTTGTCTTTCAGCGTAGATTCATTTTTTTAAAGAATTAAACACGTCTCAATAGAAATATACATTTATTTTCAAGGGTTGAACTTAGAAAGTTTGCTTTTCGCACTGAGATCTGCAAGTTTTCGGTGAGTTGCTTTAAAACGATTTATTTGCACGTGAATTTGCTATGTTTTGAGAAAAGTCGCTTGAAAACGTAATTTTCGCGCTGATATCTGCACGTTTTCGATCAATCGCTTCAAACAAATACTTTGTTTTAAAGCGATTCAATAGTTAGTTCACGTGAACATGTACGATATACGTACGTTAATAATTCGTTTCCTTTAAATTAATACGTGACGACCATTATGTCTCGGAACGTCGGATATTTTGTTTTACATTCAGCTAATTAGCATTCACACAAGGGTAATGTAGGGTCTAGTCTTAGGTTTGCTGGTTGAGAATTTGTAATAGTAAAAGGAAGGGTCTGAAATAATAGTGGGTAGAATATTAGATATTGCGGGTTTGTTGTCACTTTCATAACTTTTCAACTACTTTTCAATCCTTAGAAAGAAAGCGAAGTGCAACTCTTACGCTAGAGGTAATTAACGGCCGTTGAAGTTGTGCCGTTCTTCCAGTTAACGAGTGGTTTAAGAAACGATCTCGGCGTAACTAGTTGCGTACACTGACATAATTTTCCTAGCGTTGTAATAACATTTCGTACGTAGCCGACATTTCGGTGGAGTGGCGGCGTGCAAACGTTCGCTCGCAGCGTGTAAATAATGGACGTGCGCGTGGTCGGTGGCCCTCGTTGGCCCGTGTAGAGTGAGTAGTACGCTATACTAGGCAAAGGTAGTAGTGGTGGTGGTAGCTACTAGTAGTAGGGCTTAAAGGGGGGTTCTCGCGCTCTCTCTCTCTCTCTCTGGCCACCGATTGACCTCTTCACCGCTCCCCATCAACGCGGCCGAGGAAGCAGCGAGAGGCGCGTGCGATGCTTAACAAATCATTGTTTCCAACGGCGTGTGCACGTCGACTCGTTCGTTCCAATTAGTCGGCAGGCCGTGTTTAGCCTTTGCTGCCGCACTCGTTGTAAGCAGCAGTGGCAGTATTAGTAGTAGTAGCAGTAGGCAGCAGCAGCCAACAAACCCGAGGTTGTATAATGTCGCCGTAATTTAGGCAACGGAAAAATTCTCCGCTAGTAGTAGAAATAGTAGTGGTGGTGGTAGTAGTAGGAGTTGGGAGGCTTTGCCAACTTATACTCTTCACCACTGACTATCGATCGGAGAAGAACTCGTATAGTATAGCGATGGTAGTAGATAGGGCCTGGGGAAAGCAAGCGAGTAGTTTAGTAGTAACAGCAGCATCATTTTCGACGGGTATTCTTGGTACTGTGCGAGAGAGTGAAGATAAATATATTCATAGAACAATGCACGGGGGCCGACGCACCTACAAAATTCAAGGGACGACGAACGAGGCCCCGATAACCGAGGCGCATGCGCAGTCGGTTCAACGCACACACAAACGCTGTTTTGATCGAACCTATAGATTAAGCGGACGAACGGAGCGGGTATAGTGTTCTAAAAGACTGTATAGGGTTGCAGTGCAGGGAGTTATATATGGCGAAAAAGGGTGGGATTCGTCTTGTTCCTGAAATGCCAAATCGAAGAGGCTCAGAATCGAGTTCGAATTAAAGGTGTCGTCGAGTTATTGGTAATGGAATTTGTAATATAAGCGAGGTGTCTTAAAAGTGGAAGTTTTGTACAGTTGAATGAATAAAACAAGTTTAAATCTTTTGTAAGATCGATGGAAAGGAGAACTAAATTTGATATTTAGCACGAAAAATTAGGTAGCATTGTACTTATTCGTAGAGAAGCAGATATATTAGAAGGGTACAAGTACTTGTTCTGATTACGTGTGATATGTGAACGTGTTTTCCAGTGCAGTATCGTATTTTCATTTAATACTGAGACAGAAGATTTTAGTGTGTGAAATAGCTAGTTCTTGTTTTACGTGACTTTTGGTACACCCTGTATAATATTATGTAACTAGAATTAATAGGCAGTTCAAATTCTGTTAAATATAATTGACTATTGAAAGCGTAACTGACTCACTTTTGTACTACAATGCTAAAGTGAACAATTTTACGAGTGTACTGTAGATGGAACCTATGGACTTTCTCTGAAAAATTATTATCTTTAATTAAATTTTACATCCCATTGGGACAAAAAAGCAATATAACTTAAAGGAACTACAAGAATGTTACAAAGAATACGATATGTGTTTTAGAAGAAAGTCTATAATACAGATTGAGAGGTAAACACGTCTATAGCGTTTAGTTTTATAAGGTTGTAGGTAAGTATAGGTTATTGGTGATGTGTTTCATACTATATATTTGATTTGCGCTGTTGACACACTCTTCCCACACGTTTGAGACGTCTAGAGCAATATTGTTATTAGCAAAGGCCCAAATACGGCATAATTACACAAGCGAATCTTTTCAAAAGGGGTTTTGGCAATGGCGAGTAATGAATCCCAAGTCTCCCGTTCACGTAAACTCGGCTGTAATTGGCTGATCGGTGGTGTTTTATTAAGCCTCCAACTTCGCAACGCAAACTCGCGGAGGCGTTCCTTTCAGCAGCTAAAGCCCGGTTTGAATTTGGGTGAAGCCGAGAGAACACATTCCGTTCGTTGTTGAAATTAAAGCCATGGCACTTGGCGAAAGCTATAGGACGAGTTGAAAGTACAGTACTACTACTACTGCTAGCAATGGCAGTAGCACTAGTAGTAGTATCCAGGAGGCAGGCGTCCGATATCCAATTCCGAGGGCGCTGATCTGTTCCGATCACTCGCCTTCCAATCGATAGAAAAGAACTGCAGAGTCTATAGTAGTACAATAGCATTGCCTTCAGGATGCCAACAAACCCATCATCCTTTGCGCTTTTAGTTGCACTAGGGCTACCAGTCGCTTGTGTACTGCTGCTAGTACTTTGATGATGGTCGTCGCCTCGTGTCACTGGACGACTTGACAGTCGTGAGCCCCTCTGTCGAACATTCATTAATCGACTGCAGCAGCTTCTGTTACTACTACTACTACTAGTAGTACTACTTCGGTAATTGGCAAAGTTGACCACTTTTGCATCGCCTGGAACGACGTTTCCGAAAATACCTATAGGCTTAAGTCGGTTTTTTCCCCTTCCTTCCAAACAGTGATAAATTCCAATTTTAAGGTTCGATGCCAAAGAAAGGGAGAAATTTCATAGAATTCAAAGATGACTAGAATTAAAAAAAAAGGTATTAAATCGTGGTATAGAAAGAAAGAAAGAGTTAATTTCACGGGCTTTTCTAAAGTGTGATGTTTGTGTAGTTTAAGATTAGCAAGAATAAGAGATTGGGTTTGGTATGTGTTTAGAAAATTACTTATAAAATAAAGGTGGATCGAATTACTGAGATTAGTTTTGAAAGTTTTATGCCATTTTATTGTTGATGATTTTTTCAAAGTTTTTTTAAAAATCATCAAAAGTAAAATGGTATAAAACTTTCATAACTGAAGTCTCAGTCTACTATTGACACCAATTGCTATTCAAAACTCCGTTCACGATATTTAATGATCGGGTCTATCACCAAACATTACTATAAAGTATTTCCGAAATTTGTAATTTGTGTGTATTTCAGCATACAAAATAATAGTATGTTGAATTATCTTAGTTATTGAAAATATGATTTAGAAATGTCATAAAATTGCGAATTATTTCTTATTATTAAAAAATATTAAAAAATTCTTGTTCCAGCATGGGATTGAACAAAGGACCTCTCGTATACAACTTAGCTGTAATTCAAAATTGTTAATTACATTATTACCTAGTGCTAAGGTGTTAAACAACTAGGGGTGGAGTCCACTTGATTTCGAATTTTAACAAATTCAAAATTTTGATGAAAATTGTAATAGTTACGAATGATTTTATAAACCATCATTTATTTTCTGAATAGATCCTATTAATTTTTCGAGTTGTCAAAAATCAATTTTCTAAAATTTCATGCCGCTCCGTTCGTGTAATTTCATTCCATAACTACTCCAAAATGGCTAAGACTATTGAGTTGTGCTTTTTCTTCTGTGTGGCCTGTTGGTCTAGGGGTATGATTCTCGCTTAGGGTGCGAGAGGTCCCGGGTTCAAATCCCGGACAGGCCCATCGGTAATTTTTTTTTTTTATTTCTTAATTTTTGCAAATTATTTTTAAACATAAGTTATACTGTATTTGTATACATTTTACTTTTTTAATATTTTTGTTTATATTTTAAATGCAATTTTTATGAGTTGTATAATTTTTTAAACATAATTCAAACATGATCCTAGGTGAGTTTATTAAGTATACTGTATTGCTTTTCCTTAAAAAGCGAAACAAATGCAAACACGTGTCTAGTTATTGGATGAAAATATGCACTTAGTACGAAACTAGAAAAGCTGTTGTTGAAGATGGTGCCTGAAGGCAGGCCTTTAAACATGAACGGGTCATTATGTTCTCTGCCAATCGAATGACGCTCGAAAATGGTCACGATAGCGCTCGATTTGGGAGAATGGCTGGCGGCAATGGGTCCATTTGGAAAAGGATGTAATTGCATTCTTAAGGGAAACTATGTATACGATGCACCTGATGCTGACCTCGTTGTCGAGTGCAACACGACGTTTGCAAGAAGGAGGTGGAGGAGAGGAAATGCCAAGACATGACATTGGCTTGGTGCAAGATGGTGGGGGAAAGTGACCACCAACTTGGATCGCTTAACTCTATTAATGCCACCACCATCGTCGTCGTCATCATCGTTATCAAGGAAACCTAGCATTGCACGGATTGGAAACGTTGTTGTTGCTGCTGCTGCTTGTTTGTTTGTTGAAACGAGCACTTTGGCCGATCGTCATTTGGCATCGAAATGATGAAACAAGCGAATGCGATGCGTTTTAAAGGAAACAATGAAAACATAAAAGGGCCCCGAGAAAAGAGGTTGTAATTGGACGCGATAAATGCACGTGATTCGATGATGATGGTGGTGTTGGTGTAGCAATGGCTTTATGGATATCGCTGCAAAATGGAGTCAAGTTGATGGAAAGCATATTGATGTAAAGGTTGTGGACTTTTTCGTTGTTTTTGTTTTTATTCATGGGTGTTTTTTATATTTATATTAGTCAGTTGTTACATTTTTATTGTTGTTTTCAATATAGCATACAGAGTAAAACCCGTTTAAGAAGTTCTCCATCGACTTCTTAAACAGGTTTATTCTCTTACATACCATTGAAATCGTTTCATGGTATACGTGGTAGGCTATGTATTTCAATAGGTATGTTTGCACTATAGTTGGTTCGAGGAAAAGTTTTCAGCACGTTAACAATGACGTAATACAAGTTATTTCAGGACCTAGTTATTTAGGATAGAATTTAAGTTAATTTGGCATTGACTTTTTTAACTATTTTAATTTCAAATTTATCCGCCACTAGAGAAACAGTTACAGGGCTAGTTCACACTTTGTATTCTGTTACTTTAGTTTAGTCGAACGTAGTCTCTACTTTCACACCTTATTACAGTGGAATCCGGTTATTGCGATCACTTTGGGACTACGATAGCCGGCTGATAACATTAATCAATAATGGGGAGAAAGCATTAAACGGTGTCTTGGGACCGATTGATAACATTACCCGTGATTATAATAACCGGCAGGGATTCCGTAAGTACGTACTTAAGTACAAGTACAAGTACTTTCTGAATAGGTACTTTAAAGTACTTTAAAATAC
>JAQIWH010000585.1:0-45073 GCA_034695005.1 Cryptops parisi | reverse complement strand
ATATAGGCCTAAATTGATTCACCGATTTTGGATATTAAACTTATGAAATTGCTATGAAATGGGCGTATGTGAATCGGTTGCGTGATTTATGAAATTTTATCGATTTTGTTTTTAACTCATTGCTTGGATGATTCTATTCAATGAGGGAGTATGATCAACAATGCCACTGAATGAATCATCAAAATATCAGTTAATTTTGAAATTTGATGAAACCCAATTGCATAAATGCTTTAATGTTTAAATGGGGGTATTGAAATTTTATGTGAAATTACTATAAAATGAGAAATGTTATACTGTTTATATTAGATTTACTTGTGGGTGAGTTTGTGAGTGAGCGATTTGGGAATTGAACGTATACTCTCATCTACAGTCGTTTATGAGCATATACTGTATATTCTAATGTACCAAAAACCGCATAAAACGAGAACCGCATAAGTTCTTCGCATAGATAAAAAATTGCAAAAGTTCAATGTAAAAAAACAAAAAACATCGCTTATATAAATAAATAAATCGAAACTTGCGGAAATCAAAAATGGAATTACTCAAAACTCGCATAAATCAAATATTAACGATCGCATAAATGTACCGATGTCTTCCCGAGATGCTCATTTAAATCATAAATTTAAAGTTGCATTAATCGAAATTCGCATGAATTAAAATTTGCATAAATCGAAACGTGCAGAAATCAATCACTCAAAACACGCATAACTTGAATAGCGAATTATACTGAAAACTTGCATAAATTTTAATTCGCATTAAACGAAACATGCAGAAATAAAAAATGGATTCTTTGCATCATTTATGTTCGGTATACATAGGCCTACAGTATATCTGTTGATGATGACGGTATAAAAAGTACGTTTAAAAACATTTTTAATGTAGTCGTTGAATACATGATTACCTTGTGTCATATAACATTCTGTTTTTGGAAGATCGAAAATTCTCTAGGGATACATTGTACGGCGGTTTTTGTTGGCAAAAACTTGTACCTTAAAATGATTTTTAGTGAATTGCACCTACACACTGCTTAGAACTACTACTTGGTATTGTCAAGTCGTGCAGAATATTGATTTTCAGAACATCCCTTAACGTTCTATAAGCTGGTTTATGTTATTTTTATGATGCAGTTGAATGTCATTTGCATGCGAACTGAGGTTTATTTTTGTGTCGTTTGCGTTTTTGAAGTTTTGTTGGTTTTTTTCGTTCATATATTATTCCTTGGTCGATACACCACTACATGTTGTGTTTGTGATTTTTCATGTTGTCCACTTTTTTTTTATTATATAGACATTCATTCTCCACTCGGTTTCCTGTATTACTCTTCTTTTATCTTCCCCGAATCAGCCACTAATGAAACTAACCTTAACTATCATCGGTTGTTAATATCCGTTAGTTATTAAACGTAAACGACCATATCAAGTGTTCACGTCGCTCCCACCAACAAATTAGATTGCAAGGTCTGAGTGGCTTCGTATTTCAAACCAGCAGCAAAGATAATGAAATGTTTGTTTAAAGACACAGAGAGACTCTTGGAATAAATAAATAAATAAATAAATAAACTAATCTTAAAGGCAAATTGTGAAGTTATAAGATATGTTTGGCGAAGAGGCGGAAACTCACTCCGTTTGTGGAAGTCGTCGTGGGCCGTGAGTGTTATTTATTCACTCTCTTATTCCCAAACGATCTAATCAATGAGCATATACATAGACAATTGTCGTTTCTCGTTTTGGTGACGAGCACGTTCCATTTGCTAATGAGTACCCTCGTTAAGCCAACTGTCATTTAATGAGAAAAAGGTAGCTCAAAGTTAGATTAGTTCTAACGTTTTATTTCTCCCCTTCTAGTTCGTTACCGTCACTAAATGTTTATCTTCTCGCACTGCATTGTGAAATTTTAATTCGTTTCAACGCGATGTATTCATTAACCCCAACTTGAATTGGTAATGGTAACAGCTCTCACTCGGGGAACAACCGGCTGTACAACCCTTTTTATAGGCTAAACAGTTTGCACGAAGAGTTGAAAAGCAATTGCTACATATGTCGAAATGTAACGTTTCTATCATAATAAATGGAGATTGAAAAGTAGACGGCATATAAAGCAGGTTTTATGCTGTATGCAAATTCCGAAACTTAAAAGTATGGTCGTTCTCGAGTTATGCGAGGATCGCGTAAACCTCACACACATAGTTTAAAAATTATTATTTTTAATTCACCAGTCCCATGAGACTACACTACACAGTGTAAATTCATGGTAAAGACATAAAAGCTTGTTTGAGAAAACAGAAAATATTAATGTTAAAAATGGCGTATCTCGAACAAACTATCTATTAAGAAATAACCACAAAAAAAAAGAAAAAAAAAACATAATATTAAATATCATAAAAAATAAGTATAATGAAACATCGCATATATCGAAATCTTTCAGGACAGAAATGTTCACTGACTTTGCGTCATCGTGCATAATCGAATAACTGCGAAATTTTCTCGCCTATAACGATCATAGAGAAGATTTCTTGCGTCGCATAAAATTACATACAATGAAATTACATACAATGAGCTGGCTTAAATCGAGGTATTGTACATTACAAACTCGATTATCCAAATGTGATTGGATCAAGCTTATTTCGGATAATTTGAATATTCCGAAAAACCAACAACGTTGTGCAAGTTAAAAAACGTGAACAAACGTGTAAAACGTATGTGCAGTATTAACTTATTTATAGATATCGAAAAAACCAATGATTTTTCGTTGATGTATCGATTTTTATAATGAAATGACATATTTCACCTAATTTTGATGAACCGGAATTTCGGATAAACGAATTTTTAGTATATGCATTATATAAAAATGGTGTAGGCCGAAAAACCGACAATCAGTCTACCGACAAAATAATACCGACAGTTCAAAATACCGACAATTTAGAATATCTAACCAAACCCCGACTGTCGGTATTGTGAACTGTAGATATTTTAAACTGTCGGTATAACGACCGGGACCGATATAAAAATACAATTATGAAAGTGCATAGTTTCTCAAAGAGTATAGATATTATGTATATTGAACATTTTTACATTGCTTTTTAGGAAATAAGTACATTTATCCATTGACAAATGCCATTTTATCGTTCGGTTGTTTCCCAAGATTGTCTCACTGAAAATGGAAGAATATCATTGGAATATAAAGTTTTATTCACAAACTTTTGTAATTACAGTAGAATCCTATTATTATAATCACTGATACATAATATTATCAATTGGCTATTGTTATCATAACCAGTCGGTTCCAAACACTGTTTAATGTATTTTATTCACTCTTTAATGTTATCAGACGGTTATTGTTCTCAAAAAGCACTGGTCCCAGCGTGATCATAATAACCGGATTCCACTGTATTACGTAATCATTTATTTTTTTTTTGTAAATTTAAAATAATTTTCGACCAGGAACAAATATAATACAACAATACTGTACCTGCAAAATTGAACTCTTAATAAATATTTTGTTTCACAGTATTCTCCTTTTTATGACAACTTAATGTAATCTAATATGCAATTTAGACGACTAAATCGCATCTAAAGTACACAAGTTTTGAGATGGCAAGTGAAACAATTTATGGACAATTATCTGACGACAGCTTCTTGCCCGACCAATGTAAACTGGTTGGCAGGAAGCCGACGTCACATTGTCCACAAAATTGCTAGAATTGTCTCACTAAAAATTGCGTACGTTTTTTTAATTATTTGAATTGAATTCGTTAATTCGATTTTTATATACATTGCGCACTCCACCCGAAGCTGTTAACACCTTGGCCCCTAGGAAATCCCAGTTACTCAGGATGATGATAATAATAATTGAAAGGCCTGGGTGCAAAAAGGTGTTAAATAACATAGGTTATTTACAATTTCGAGGAAAACGCGTTTAAAGATCTGAATTCCCCTCGCTGTCTATATTTTTGCACATAGTCATTTTGCTCAAAATTATGTGTTATGTTGTAAGAAGGTAAAATTACACCTAGCACATTTGTGTTTCTAGGTATTCTTTTTTTTTGGACAAAAATGTTACTTAACACCTTTTTACACCAGACCCTTCAATTTGTGTTTGCGTAAACAAGAAGTGCCGAGAACCTTTTAGATTCTACGTTCTGCTAAAGAAAACTACGTTTTAACCTCTTTAATTTAACTTACTCTGAAATGACATCTTTGAGCTCTGTTTTCTCGATGACCTACAGAGTTAAAATTTTAAACATAAGTTGGGATAGTACAACATTTCGTTGCATCAAAATTGGACGGATCAATGTCCAGTCAATTCTGAGATTTTGTCACACGAAATAGTCCGTTTTTCTTCGAACAGTGTTTCCTGACGATATAACTACAAAATGGGTATATCGTCAGCAAACGTGTGTTTCAGTAATTACGAGGTTGAAAAAAAAGGTTATCAAAAACACAGGTTTTTTTTTTTTAAACTACAGTGAAATCCGGTTATTATAATCACGTATAATCTTATCAATTGGCTATTGTTATCATTGTCAGTCGTTCTCAAGACTCAGTTTATTTCTCGGTTTTATTTCCTTCGTTTAATGTTATCAGTTGGCTATTGTTATCAAAAAGCACTGGTCCCAAAGTGATCACAATATCCGGATCCCACAGTACTTGCTAATGATTAATATTATTAAGAAAATTGGTAATACAAAAATCGTAGAGTTTTATATTCACATTTTTCAAATCCGTATTTTATTGATATCACTTTTCAGGCATTTTTGGTATGGTTCCACCAGAGGAGACTTAAGTCTATCTCACAAGTATTTTTTTTATCACCCTGGACCTTTTCTTCATGTCCACCTACCTAACCTGGTCTTTTAGTATTTTTCGTTGCAGGGCGGCGCTAGTGTCGTTTTCTATGCCATCGATAACTGCAAGAGAGAGCGAGAAGAGGAGAGAGAGAGTTGGGTTGGAAGAAGGGAGAAGACGAAGAGACCAAAGCTTGTCGCGAAAGGCTCAATAGCTAACCACGTGACCACGTCATTCTGGGTTAATGAGGCCACCCAGGGAAAAAAAGCCTGCTCGCCGTTTTCACTTCTTCGCATCCGTCAAAAACACTGCTAGAACATTTGAGAAATTAGACCCTCCAGCCTCTCGTTTTATATCACCCCTCCCACCTTACAACAACTACCACCACCACAACACTAGCTCTACTAGTACTGCAGAAAATCCTGCTCCAAAGATGGCCGAGTGAAGCGATGGCAGGACTCGCCGGCATTCGGGTCTCATCTTCGGCTCTCGTCCGTGTCGCTCGCCTTTCCGCACCTTCGTATTGTGACGTCACCGTATTCGTCCACAACGCCGCTGTATTCGAAGAGGTCTTATTTCGCTCCTGAAGCTGTTGTTTTTATTTATTTTTCGTCCTCTTCAACTTATTATCTCGTGAAATGCGTCGTGCCGTGTCGTACTGTGGCCGAAGGCAAGTGCACCCTTCCGAAGAAGCCTGAAGCGTTTGTACGTACTCGGCAATATGGCCATCAGTTGGCTCGACATGCTGCAAACCTGCCTCAGGATTACGATGTTGCTGCTTGCTGGGTGTTGTACCTCCTTACTGCGAGTACAGGGTGAGTAGTGGACATTATATATTTCTTATATTCCATCACCCTATCTCTGTTTTGGGCATCGAAACTGCGCGTTAGCGAAAGGGTTACGACGAACCAGTCAGCGAAAGGGTTATCTTTCGTCTTTTTCATCTTCCTCTTAAATAATCTTATAACCCCCAAAATTTTAAGTATCAGTTAGATCTTAATTCATAATGGGGACGTTGAATTTGAGGACATTTTTTCAGATGTTGATGATGCTCTTTATCTATATTAAATAGCATTTGATGTCGTCTGCGCCCGTTTTTGAATGTAAAGTGTCATATTATTCATCATTTTATTTTCCAATTTAGTAATTTATTTGAAATACACTGCTGCACGTATATTTAATGCCGAGTATTTGTTTTATATTTGAGTTCGTTGAAGAACTCGAATATAAAAGATGCATGCTGTTAACTTGCATTGTTTTCTACTTGATGTGACAATGTGTTCAAGTATACCCTACTATACTTCAAGTCTGCATCTTTTTTTGAATGTAAAGTACCTTATATTCGCTTTATTTTCCAGTTTAGTTTGAAATTAGACCATATCATCTCCGTATATTTAATGATGTATTTGTTTTATATTTGAGTTCTTTGAAAAACTCAAATATAAAGTTCTTTGAAAAACTCAAAAGATTCATGCTGTTAACGAGCATTGTTTTCTATTTGATGTCGACTGAAAGTCTTCAAGTGTAGGCCTACTTTAAATATATATCATTCTGTACTTTTTTTTTAATGTACAGTATCTCATTTATCAATTCAACTTTCAACTAATTCAGTTTCTTAAAACTAATAATTAATTCAGTTTCTTAAAAATGATAGTGAAACTTCATAGCTTTACTGTATATAATTTATATGCATCTTTAATATTTCTTTGTATTTCTGTTTTCTACTTGGGTTTGTCAAAAAGGATCTTGCGATTTTATAAACTTGTCCACTTAATGTTGCGTCTCTGTTTTCTAATCGAGTTCTTCAAAGAATTTTGGGATTTTATGAATAAATTTTAAATACCTTAATCGAAATACCGAAAATGTTTAATATAATCGTAAAAAAAATGTATTAAATTATTTTTATAACTTTCAGAATTGAACTGGATTTTGTAACACATGGAAAAGCTAAGGAAATCTGGCTCAGTTTTGATTTTTCTTACACGTAATAATCTGTGCATTTTATAAGTTTTGAACTATAACATTTGTATTGTTATATAAATTATTATATAGGCCTACTGTGTGTGCGAAAGTCACCTTACAACTTACATTTCAATTTTGATATTAAAGTTATGAAGTTAATTTTTTAATACCCTGTATGTAATTTAAATACATATAGTTTTGAAACCTGATTATTACAATTCCTAAAAAAAATATAGATAATGTAAAGTTTACTTTTGTTATTACTTGGTTACGATTATTATTTGGTCTTTATCCCTGATAAAGAAATTTTCATGTAAACAAAACGAACATTAACATTGTATTAAATGGTGAAAATTTCGATCATTGTAGGGGATGACCAGTTTCGAATGGCGATACAAATGGCATTACAATACAAAACTGAATTTCAGTTATTTTCAATGAAACATTAACATTGTACTTACACTTCCATTAATCATCCTTTTAAATACAATGAAATTCCTGCTTTGATGTTCACATTTGTAAAATATTTTATGATAGATCATGATGTTCAGTTCCATTTATTTGTATGTCGGCCTACATTATTAGTAGGTGAATTATTATACATAAAAAATTCTTCAAATTAAATTCTTTTCACAGAAATTTAATCAATATACAATTTATAACAATAAAAACCGACGAGGTATTTAAAGTTATGTTCAGTTGTCCAGGAAATGCATTGTTTAGTTGATGACCTAACTATTAAACTACTTTCAGGTACTTCTTTGTATAACCTAAAACATCCCAGTTTAGTTTATTATTCATAGTTTATTATAAATATTCAATGAAATCTGGCCACACTTTAGTTCGTTATATTATGAAGTTACGACCGGAAAAATAACCGTAAACACAATGTAATGGCAGCTGGTTTGCTTTCATAGTATCATTCCTATAGAATTTGATGAATATCATGACTATAATATTTCATTCAAAATATATCATTTCATTTTATTTGCAAAGCTCTCAACGGAAGCAAATTTAATGTGCACTGGCTTCCGAACATGTGAGAATTTATCTTTTTGACACGGTAAACCACATTAAACATGAAATTTAAGTTTGTCGGAAATGTGAGCGATGAAATTTGAACATTGAACTTTAAAATTCCCAAGTTGCAATTCATAAAAGGTGGGAGATTTTTTTACCACGTTTTTAACTAAGTTAAAAATTTTATTTTATTTTTGTCTCATAAAAAAATGCTAGTTAAGTGTTTGTATTTGATAAATCGATATAATGTAGTCATTCGACGATTTGTTTTATAATTACCACTTCAAAGTTGGAAGTTTTGCATGATGCATCAATGGCAGTAACAGTTCTACTTCAATAGACCTTTTGAATCATTGAATCAAAAGAAAAATTGACTTATTGTTATATTATCAAAAAAGAACATTGCTCTTTTATCTTTTAATCTATATTTATTGGCTTACAGAATGCCAGTAAGTTTATTCCACGATGTTATTTATATTTTTAACCGTTATCATTAGCAGTAACCAGAAAGGAATGTCATTAGATGATAATTGCAAAATTTTGATGGTTTTTTAATTGTCATGTTCTTAGGAGTTTGATAAGATTGTGAAGGTTAAGATTATGATACACCAAATTTTGATGTATCGGTTCCATTTCGTAGTCTGCAGACGTCACACTATAAGGTTTATGATTTGGTTTTTGTTCAGATTTAATATTAATAAAATAATCGCAGTATTTTTAGTTGTAGAAAACTACCGATTTCATTGTCATACTGAAGTAGGCCTTCACTTTATCCCTGAATTGGGCCTGAGTACTTTTTTGTCAAGTGCTCACTCACTTACTCAATCTATTAACAAATTTCCGTTCCAAAGAAATCATTGTCATCTCCCATGAGTTAACCCAATTTCGCAAACTGCAAAGCTATAATGGAAATCCTGGAAAGACTTTTCATCAAAGATGTCTTCTTTTGTGTTCGAACTGCAATTTATTTTATTCCAACAGTTAACTTGGCATAAAAATGTTTAACTTATGTATCGATAGTTGCGTGTTACATTATATAAGAATTGGTTAAGTTATGTAAGAATTGGTTAAGTTATGTAAGAATTAGTTAAGTTACGTAAGAATTAGTTAAGTTATGTAAGAATTAGTTAAGTTATGTGAGAATTAGTTAAGTTATGTAAGACTAGTTAACTTATGTGTAGTTAACTTATGCAAGAATTATGTGAGTTAATGGGTAACTGCTTTACAGTTAAATAAGTAGCACAGGGAGAGTTTTTAATTGAGTTTTATGCTGGTTTCAAGTTTGTTCTCGGTTTTGGGTTATCTGAAGTAGAATAGGGTTACATAGACAACAGATAAGAAAAGTTACATTTAAGTTAAAAACTAGAAACTTTTGTTTATTTGTTAATGTTTTTTTATTATTTCACTTAACAGCATTTAATAATTTTGTTCATGTGAAAATATTAAAAAATTAAAATAAAGATGGGTAATTAAACATTAGGCATTATATTTAACACACATTACAAATAATTCATAAATTGTAATACATGTGTGAATATTTATCTGTCTTAAAATACTGTATGTAATCAGTTACTGTATATATGTAATGTAGGCTATACAGTATGTATTAAACATTTTTCATTTAATTTTATTTTAGTGTGATGTGTCCCATGGAGACAAATACATGAAAAAACACTAGAAAGTACAAAAACACACCAAAAACAACATGAATGAATATGTGTATAATGCAAATATACAGTTACAGTATGTTAGTATATCATGAAATAACATGCCTCAAGTTTTTAATGATAGGCTTACTGTAATTTTAATGTGTATAAAATGCATTTAAGTGTTTAAATTATTAACAAGTTTTAATCATGTTATTTTATGGAATAATTTAGGTAGATGTTTTCACTTGTATATTAGCTAGAAAGTTCACACTTAAAGGGAATACAGTATTCACATCAACAAGAAAGTTTATAAATTAATGGTTTGCGATCTTAACGGTGATTAAATACTGTATAATTTGTTCAACACTCAACATTTGCTCAATTTTCAAATTCATCTTAATTAATGAGGTTTCTCATTAATATAATTACAGCGTTTCAATTACTTGTGTTTCGATTCAATTTAGACCCTGTATGGTTTAGTTTGAATGTGCAATTCTAAACTCGGTTTCAGGCCAATATACAAATATTAAAACAGTTGCAGACAATAGTAAAATAATCATTATAAGGTTTCTATTTCATTTTAATTAGAATTTAAGTAAATTATAGTTTCCGTGCAAAACAGTTCACTAGTAACTCATACAGGGTATTCCTGAAAGGTCTAGTCAAATTTTAACCACAGCATAAAAAAATTCGTATAAACATGGATCCGGACATGCTTACTCATTTGCGTACTTATCAGCAATTATGCGACGATAGCAATAGGTGACTTTGCCCTGTTATTCCAGAAGCGAAATATTTCCGGACCCATGTTTATATTTGTTTGCTTTGTTTTGATGCTTAGCATCTGTGGTTAAAATTTGAAAAGACTTTCCAGAAACACCCTGATTAATAAACTTGTTCCAAATTGCGTTTTATTTGTAATTTAATTAACATTTTAGTCACAATGATATTTTAATCACAAAGGTATTTAAAAGCTTTAGACTAACATTTCAATTAAAAACGGTGATATATATATTTTAGATAAGATATTTGTTTCCGTTTATACAGTATTTGTAATTTAATTAACATTTAAGTCACTTTTTGATTAATCACAATAGTATTTAAAATCATTAGTTTTCACAGCGGCGATGATGAAAACATTTCAATATGTGGTGATATATGTTTTCGGTACTCAGGGTTTGTCTAAGTTATATAAGCATATATATCTATGGTACATACTGTATTTAAAAATGAGATGGAAAAAAGTTTCTAGATTTCGATTTTAGATAAAAAAGCCAAAGTGATAAAAATCATGCCATATCATTCTACAAATATAGATTCCCTTCACATTTCCTAGAAGCAAATTTTTGAACTTGGCTTTTCACACAAAAAAAAAACCCAACTTTTTTCATTTTCTTCTTCTTCTTCTTCCATATCGACATCACCAATTTTCTTGATCTTTTAGTAGAGATCCCACATTTTCGAGCCAGTTTAGTGACTGGTTCCCCTTCCCCTTTGAAGTGAGGGGGTTTTTAATGGGAGATTCCTGTGGTTGTTTTACTTTGCACCATTAATCGTTAATCAGACGGGAAGAAATTGAAGACTTGTCAGCATGCAAAACAATTAGGACACTGGGTTCTTGAGCTACTACTACTACACTACTACCTCCATGGATCTTTACCCCCACTAGAAGGGGTATAGCCATTATATTAGCTGCTGCTATAGCCTAGCCCTAGCCGATGTGTAGAGAGGATTGATTCAATTTCAGGTTTCTAAGCCTAAACTGTACAGATCATTAATGTCAATTGAAACTGACGAGAGCCTAGGTAATTCGTTTATTGAACCGTTTGAATGTGAATTTTCCTAGCTTTAATTAAACACAAAATGCCAATTGAAGTGGGAGTGATTAAAATAAATAAATAAATAAATATTTCCATTCGAACTCTGAATTTCTGTTGAATTTCTTTGTTATTGATTTCACTAATCTGCCGAATAAAATCTTTTGTCGTATTTGTCATTGTCAAAATATAACGAATTTAATTTCTTTTTATTTTGTTTGGTCATATATAAAAAATTAATCTCGTTTTCCTTTTTTTTTAATATACTATTTAGTGAAGTGACATTTCGAGATTTTTTTGTCTTATGTACACAGTAGAATTTGATGTATAAGGACAAAAAAATAATTTCACTCTGATTTATTATATCTGGTTGACATTCCTTGGAGCAAATTTAAGAGATAAGTAACAAATTGATCGAAATACTAAAAAAAAAAAAAAATTATTGTATTTTTTTTAGTACCCCAGTTCAAAAGACTAACACGCACACCGAGTTAATTTGAAATGAATGATTTTTTTTTTAAAGTATGATATTTTTTTTAATGTATTAAGGGTGGCTCTGCACATAACATTACAAGTGATTAGACCCCATTTTTCTTTTTTCTTTATTTTTGTAAAGTACTGATTTTTTTTAATGTCTAGTAAATATCAGAAGACGAAGAAAAAAAATTCTAACTTGGCAACTTGCTGTCATTTCAAGATCCAGTAGGGGGGGGGGTGGGTGATAGAGATTGAATTCGTGACAAATGCCAAGCAATCTACTTGAATATCACTCATTAATGAACAATAAATTTGCTATCACTTCCCATTTTCTCCCCCCTTTACTTCACTAGGATGGTGTTGTAAAAACACCAGCTGTACACAATGTTGACATTTTACGACAAACTTTATACTGCAAGTTTGGAAGAACTTGGCTCTACAACTACATATTGAATAACCATTTTTATTGTTATGCATTATTTTTTTGTGTTATCGCATAAAAGTTATGTTTGACCATATTTTTATTATGAACTTGTATTAAAACGTTGCACACATGAATATAATAACATCATATAAGAAAAATTCAAACTTGGAGAGTGAAATGCTGTTTATTGTGATCACTGATAATAAAATACAGTGGACTCTTGTTATTATCACTCTGGAAGTAGTGCTGTTTTGATGACAATAACCGACTGAGAACATTAATCAATGGATAAAAACATTAAACTTCGTTGGGACTGACTGGTATAACAATGGCCAATTGATAACATTATCCGTGATTATAATAACAAGATTCCACTGTTTATAAATCACATTTAGTAAGCTAAAAATAATTCTATTATGAACTTAAATGGGGAACACATTAGTAATGACTTTATTACCGGAAGCGTATATCATATAAGAAAAATTAAAAAAAAAACAAAAAAAAACAACTTGAAAGTCGTTTATTGTGATCACATAAAATCATAGATCATGAAGTTAAATGTTAAACATATTTTGAACACTGATAATGAATGTAAATTAAACCATATAAGAAAATTAAAACAAAAGTTGAATTGTACATGTAGCTGATCACGAATAATGTTATTTTATATACTGAACATACAGTTAACAGTTTATGTAGTCCTATATGTATGACAATGTAACAATATGACAAAGCATATGTGTAAATCGCTTCAATTCCCATTGGAACGCAATACGTAAATTTTAATATAAAAAAATAAAATGTCAAACCAAATTTCTGGATGATAGCCAGATAATATTAAGTTTAGGACGTTTACCTTGAAATTTAAAATTCGTTTTCTTTGCTCAGGGTTAGGTCTTGAAAAACAAAAATATTATAACCTATTCACGTTATATTTTATATCGATACTTCATTCAAATTCAATTTAACAGTAACAAACACACTTTAATAGGAATCTATATGTTGGTAGTAAAGGGATGTGCATGTTACGAGGTGTTAATTAGGTTTCATTGATGAAAGGTTATTTTTTGTTTTATACTTGTCACCCGTTATTAAAGAATTGATGATTTTTTAGCCTCAGGATGTGAAACGCGTAACACGATAGGATTTTATAGTCACATCATCTTTACGTATTTTTTCTTCTTCTTCTTCTTCTTCTTCTTTCTTGGTATTATTTCTGCACACTCAGATTCCCGCAGCAGTCATGAATATAAAATTGGCTTGAGAATTTTGATTGATGGGACACCTGATTTCGATAAAGGGTTACCAAATGTGACGCTTGTAACGCATGCTAAAGACGATGATAAAATCTTGTTTCAATAATAATAATAATCTGATTTGACTACATTAAAGCACATCGACGTCACCAAATCAGTTTTGTATGGCGTATTTTAAATTCATCAGCCGTGTTTATCTACATTCTCTGATCTGTCACATCAAATTGTGGATTAAAACAAAAGTGGCACATTGGGCCCTGCTATCTTAAATGAGGTGTATGTATCAACGAACACTTTTAGTGATCATGTTACGAGCGTTATTTGCATTTAAAATACTGAATGATTTTTTTTTTGGCACCTAGCTGCTTAAATTACAGAATGATTAAGTGCTTATCATCTTTTTTGAATAGGAATTTTTATGACATTATTTTCTCGTTTGACATTAATGTTCAATGTATTCGATAAAACGCCATAATTGCTTGAATATCTTGGCTAGGTTATTTTGGAAGTTGCTTTGTTGACTTGATAGTTATTCTTTAATAATGTGCACGGGTTTTATTTGACAGGACAATTATTATTAATTATTAATTGGTAATTTAATTTTATAGAGCTTTGAAGGTTGACAAACATGACAGGGTGTCACCATTTACTAAATGTCTGGTGTGGTCATGACCAACAACTATACAAATAGTTTGTATAGTTGTTGGTCATAGTGTGGTGAATAAACACATCTCAGCTAAATTATCTTAACATCAGTAAGCTTATTCGTTGAAAGGTTTAACTGAAACAAATATTTGGTAGAGAAGACCGTTTATATCCATTTTTAATGTCGTAACACTATTTTATACACATTTTGGTGGGCATTAAAAATTGCACGGAACCATTTAACCGTTACATGTAATTGAAGGGCCTGGTGTAAAAGGGTGTTAAGTAACATATTTACAATATCGAGGAAATCGCGTTTAAAGATCTGAACTTGCATTGCTGTCTTTGGGCTACTTCACACTTTTTACACAAATATCTTTGTATATTGTCATTTTGCTCAAAATTATGAGTTCAAAACTTAGAATTGCACTTAATGCATTCAAAAATGCTTCTAGTTCATTTTTGACAAAAGATGTTATTTATCATTCTTTCACAATAGGCCCTTCATTTAGCTTCTGTGCTGTATTTAATATGATTTCATCTTTTTGTTTCTTATGTCTATTCCTCATTTGTAATTTAGCTATTTTATCCATTCTAAGCTTTTTTTATAATGCTATTCATTTTATATTCATAAATTGTTTATAATATATAAACATGATTTTGTCGTTTTATATTTAGATTGTATTATCGTACATACGTTTTTCAATTTCTGTCATGGCAGGTTTTTCATTTTCTTATGCTTCAGAAAGTAGGCCTACATAGGGTACAACATTATTTCATGACATGGCATGATTTTTTTCATGCTATAGGCAGTTAAAACATCAGTAAATATACACATGTAGTAACTATAATATGACATACTCTTTCAGACAAGACGTACTAGTTCTCGTTGTCGAAACATAACAAGTCAATAATTATTTTATTTTAGTATTTTTATTTTAGATGGCTACTTCATCATATTGGCTCGGATAGTAATATTTTATGTGAACTTTGAATTTTATGGATGAAAACTTGTAACTTGTAAATAAACTAACCAGACTTCTTAAATAATACTTGTTTTGAGAGATCACCAATATACTCTTCCAAGTTTGTATACCTCAAGGACAGCGTTAAGGTTGAACTGAAAAGAGCAGTTGTTTTCTGTAAGTAAAGCCTGACAAGAAAGATTTAGTCTGGAACTATAGTGACAGCACTTCACAAGGTTGGGGTTGTTTGGTTCCCCCGTCATTGTGAATGAGGTTCCCAAAATGGCTGTCGGGAACCCCCAGTTCTTGAATGAGCTTCTCGTTTCAGAAAGACTGGTATGGGAAAGCCGGAGCCGAAAACACAAAAGAAACGGTAACTGTAGGATGAAAAGATCCTTTCCTCCCTAGAAAGATGAGGGGGAAGAACCCAAAACCCCAGAGCGAATAATGTTTCCACCTGCCTCAGACATCGTAAAGCTGTCCCTATTGCTTCGAACCTCACCTAAATTCTGTCCCCCACCCACCCTCTTGTTCCTTTTTAAACATACTGCCTTTCTTTGAGTATTTCTTGCTTGCCATGAATTTTGGAGCATTTGGGGGAGTAAGGAAGATTCTGACAAATACATTAATCTCCTACGCCACTGCTGACTAAATAATGCCTTTGCCAATGGCTTAAAATGGCTTAAAAGTCATTCCGAAAGGCTGAGGGTGATCTCAATGTTTCATTGTCCAAAGTGGCTTATATGGAAGTGCATTTTGTAATGGGCTAGTTGCAAAATTTTAAATACACTTGCCTAATTGAGTGAAGATTAGCCAGCACTGTAGTACCAATTTGACGTTACCACAAAATGAATGGGTGGAACTATTAGGGTACTTATTGATTTTATCATCATGATCTCATTTTGCTTGGAGATTGCACAATGGGAGATGTCCATAGGATCCCCTTCAGGAGTTAAATTAACGATTCGAACGGTGATGAAAGGCATTTACCTTTTATTCCAGGGGATTTAGGGTTCAAGATTTATATCTAGCTCGAGCACAACAAATCAGAAATGCTTAAGAAATGGGCTCGCTGTGTCGAATTAATGCGTTTTCGAAAACATTCTTCATCTAGTACCATAGTTACTAGAAGATGTTTCTTGGTTAATGTTGGAACATTACGTATTTTGTGTTAATTGTGTAACGATTTCTAATCCATTATATGCGTGCTGTGTATTTTTTTCAATTGCTGTGCACCGGTACTTTAATTAAAATTATTTAATGCAACTGCTTTATAAATTGATCATAGTTTTGTAATAGGTTTGCTTTATACTTGGTTGCAGTATGCTTAATAAAGTATACTTGGTTATAAAAGTAGTATATATTCTTGATTATAATACTGTATAGTTTCAGCTATACTTGGCGATACTAAATGTTTATGTTTGGTTATACTTATACATAGTTCATACTTTTTGCATTGTTTTAGTCACATGGACATTTTGGAGGCTTGCTATGTATAATTAAAAGTATTCTTTATTCTTAAATATTTTGTCGAATGATAGTAACTATAGGATCCTGTTCAATGGTTAACTTTCAGTTAACACTATTAATGTGTTAGGCTAATCGTTGAATAGCTTATAACAGTTATAATTACATTACACATTTACTTTGTAGTTTTCTGTAACGTTTAAATTAGTGCACTGTTTTAGTTCACTGTCAACATTTTGTGGTCGTTTAGATTGGTTTATTAGTTAAAAGTGTTTAATTACCGATAATTGAATTGATTATCTCTAATTGATACGAAGCGTTTTCAAAAGATGTCTTTGTTTAGTGTCACGAACCATGTAAACTGAACTTCCTTATCATAATTGGTGTGTAATGAATGAAAGGCCCCGAAGAAATGTATTCTGACACTGACGGGATGAATGCATCCTTATAATAGAAGATATTCATCATTTTTTTCTTGTTACACATAAAAAAAAAACCCACCCCGACCGAACAACAGTTCTGTGGGCACTATATATAAACTTGAACGATTTTCTTCTCAGCATTTATTCTTAGCCATCTATCGGTGAATTTCTTGTAGCTCAAAGGCAACATTTGAGTTGAGCAGATGTCTCGAGCACTCAATAAAAAGTTGCTACTGCCTTTTTCAAAGTGAAAGAAAAAATGTATTCAAACGTAGATGTAAGCAAACGTAGCCGACACCGACATCCGTCATATGAGATCAAACGCAAACTTTCTTACATGTAAACACGATCGGATCTTTACGCTGATTTTGTTCCCGTGTAAAAGCTAGAAAGGAAATAAACACAACTTGAAGAACAGCAAATATTAACATTTAAATTCAACATTGTGGATATAGACTTGTATAGTAATATAACAAACTCTTGTTTTGCAAAAGATGGAGACGTCAGTGGTTGATTTACATTGCCAGTTTATCGATTTGATACCTAGCAAGATCTCTCTTGGAAGGGTCGCATTTTCTTACAGAAGTGAACGTGAGAGGTACATGTACTGGCGTTATTCAAGCATTGTCAAGTGCAATGTTTATATGGTTTTTTGTATTAATTATTTAAATAATCATTGAATTTCATGTCAGTTCTAGCTGATATTTATGTTTGATTTTACTTTTTTTACTACTGAAAAGCTAGAAAAGAAATAAACATGATCTGTAGAACAGCAAACGTTTAGCGTTTAAGTTGACATTGTAATTTTTAATATGGGCAATTCCATCAAAATGTCACATAAAACGCCTTTTGTTTTGTAGTCAGCAAATTCGATGTCGTTATATATATCAAATGATATTAATTACCGTACTTATTATTACTAATTTTGATGTAAACACAGTAAGGTTGATACTAGTATAGTAATTTTATCATTTTAATGGCAAGTTTGGCTATTATCTCAACTAGATTTGGCATGTCATGATTTGGCTCGTTCACTTACACATATTTTGCACGTTATGTTAGTCACGTTGCAGATTATTTAACAAGAGTCATACATAAATTTTGACGATTGATTGTAAATAAAGTACTAATAACATTCATTCATCTGTAAATGTGAATATAGTACCGTACTGATATTTTAGATTCAGAAAAATACTTATTCAATATGTATGTTCAGTGGTCGTCAAACGGTTATGTTAGTCACAGTACTGACAATTACATGGCTCCCATTTGAATTCGCCAAAATTACAAATTTATGTTAATTTCACTCGAGAATGGTTAATTCTTTAAAGATATGATACGTTTAAAGATACATGTTTTATATACGTTTATAAATACAAGTGGTAACTTGAGCAAGCTGATTTCAGTATTTCAGTACAATAAAGCATTATCTTAGTTATTAAACATTAACAAAAGAATGACTTTCAAATGCTATGTTAGTAACCATGGAATTGCCCCTGTGTACTTGATATAATCAAATCTTGTTGCGTTGCAAAAGTTGTGGTGTAATTTAATGTAGATTCTCAGTTTTTCGATTTGATAACAAGCAAAATGTTTTTTGGAAGTGTCGCATTTTCTTACAGAAGCAAACGTGACGTTAATCAATCGGTGCAAATTGGACCATTCATATAACTTTTGCATTGTACAGTTAAATAACCATTGAAGTTTATGTCAATTTGTGTTGTCAGTTGATTTTGCCTTCATGATCAAGTCTGGCAATTGACCAGATTTTATGATGGTGAGAAACGTTTCTTGCAAAATACAAGTCGAGAGGCCTTGACAGTGGAAAATTATGTGTATCAAAAACCACTTCAGTTTCGTCAAAATTCAGTTTATTATTGTAAATTTGATTTGTGTTCTTTTATCATCATCATTGTGACCTAAGTTTTGATTATTTATAATAGCAGTAAGTAATGCCCTACAGTGAAATTTTGTTTTTCATTTTCTAAACGAGATAGGAGATAATGTAATTTAGGATGAGGTTTTTTTGCAATATTTTTGCAAGTAAGATTTTTCTTCGGTCATGATTTTAAAACCAGAAAATTTCAGACCATGCTTTGATCGATATTTCAACGATTGCAGTCAGTGTGTAGAAAATTGTCATGCATGATATAGTTTAATTACAAATTTTGATTAATGCTAAATTGAAAGAGCATTTTAAGTAGATGATTGCATAAGGAATGAATCACGAAGCTTCCATTAACTTATCAATATAATCATATTTAGATTATCATTAAACTCGTCAACTCGTTGACCAGCTTGAAAACACTGAATGACACCACTTTTTTTATATTTTGTAAATATCAAATTCATGTTTGGCAAAAGTATGAATTTATTTACTAGATCTCTATCACGTATGGCATTGAGTTCAGATTTGAACAGGATTTTTGTATGTACAAAAGCACAGGTTTTTTGTATGTCAAACAAATTGTGAACGTTATTCTGCAATTTTCATGATTCTGAAAATTTTGCTACTTAGAAATCAAATTGGAAATACATTTTTACGATATTAAAGCTTTCATGAAAATTTCAAAAGGTGAAATGTAATATTTTTGTAACTTGATTAGCCAACTTGGCTTCAACGAACACCAGAATTGAAGGTGCATAAAAAAAATTATTAATTTTGCATTGTGGATTTAATTCCAAACAGCATATTTGACATAGTTAACAAGCAATTCGATTTTCTTTGTATTAACAGTTTATGTTTCAAACGAGCCATGGTGTGGAATCGAGAATTATTAGTTCTTTCAAGTGTAAAAGCAGTCTTCAAGTTACTGTTGACACAAGTGTGTTTGCTCTTCATTCTTTCTGCTTTACAACAGAACCCGAAGGGGGTATGTACATATTCCTTTTGAAAAAGATAGCCAAAGGGGTTGAGTTCAAATCCAAAACTTATTTTTAAGTTTGTTCGCTACTTGCAAACATTGTTTATTTAATATGTTTTTTTTTTTTTGCTTATTTTTTGAAACTAAGTTTCGGTTGATTCATGTGTATGGTAGCAAAGATCACTGTCAACAAACGAAAAATAATAATTTTTTTGGCTTTAGTTTTCAACGCTTTAGGGTTCAAAACCTGCTGCAATTGAGAATTGCTCCTTTTTGTTCTACACTTTTGTGCAATTGCCAGAATTGAATTATAGGTATTTGTTTATATTGTTTACACTTATGATTCCAACATTTTTTTCTCTTTAAAATCGATGAACTAATGACTGGATAGAGCAACAACAACACCGAACTTCTTCATGATGGTTTTTTGGCCCTTTGTTAATTCATCAGGTGAAACATGTTTGCTCCCTCGTTGTGTGAGTACAACGTGTACTCTTGTGTGCTTCGTTGTACAATAAACAAAGTACAGGGACGTGTAAAAGAACTAAAAGAAAAATGGAAAGAAAAAAGGGGGGCGACCATGGAATGTTTAATTCAGCAAAAGCTGATGCATGGATTCATTGAAGTGTATCCATTTATAATGTAGTGGTGTGGCACACAGTAAAGTGTGGAGTTGGAAAGCTTAGACCTAATGGAAAACAGATGTACGTATGCCATTGCCAACGGGATAAGATCTCTCCTCATGCACCGTCATTACCTGCAGTTTCCCCTGGAAACACTTTTCTAAGGAGCTTCTCGCTCATCCCCTTTTATAAACTTGTCATACTCCTTCTGGTAGCCAAATTGGAGGCGGAAGGAAGTGCAGAAGAAATGAATGAGCAAAGCAAGGCTCATCTCTCCAACTTGCCATGTTTTTTAGGGTTTTTTGCTTCTGCCGTAAACAAGCTCCCTTTAGTCTGACAGAAGGCACACAGGCCTTTCTTCACAAATGATGTAAGACTTTTGGATACTGTACTTCTTGAACCCGATCATTACATTTAATGACATATTGGATGGAAGTGGAAGCTTGATTATTATAACCTCTCTATTATTAAAGAAATTTTCATTATAGTTGACTAGATTAATATTCGTTTTATTTTTATTTTTTTGGTAAAATGAATTTGGTGAAAGCTCAGACTAGTTCTTGATTAGTTTTTCATTTTCTTTGATTATGAAACATACATGATACTGTATTGAATATAAGAATTGTAACAACAAAAAAAAACATGCACTTTTAAAGAATGGCGTTTTTATAGTTTCATAGTTTTGGGTATGGGACTTTCAAGTTCTCTGATTACAGTAATCACATACTGTATAATAAAAGTCAAGGTTGGCTATAATTGTGTTTTATAGATATTGCTTTTAACTTTTTAACTTATTGTTTTTTTCTGATGGTCATTTTTTTAAAAAAAAAAATTTGTGTGAAACTTTTTTATTTTGAAACTTTAGGGTTGGATGCTCGACTTTTCTTGTGGCGCTACTTGCTTGTTATGAGTTTGGAACCGGGTTAGATTAGCTAAACAAACAAAGATATTGACTACTTACATGATCCATTATTCATACATTTAATACTTTTTTGTTTGTTCAACCATGGTTCAACCAGTAATATGGTTGGTTTAATCTACCTTGAATACCAAGTATTCAAAGCACAAGCAAGTGGCAGGTCGGACATTTTACCCCCAAAGTAGGCCTACCCTTCCTTATGACAACGAATTAAAACATTTTTGTCGTTGACTACATTAAATTTAAATTACAATTCACCAATTTGTATACAACACACCACACAGTCAGGATAAAATTTCAGAGTGCAGTCAAAATGTCCTCAGTAATTCCCCTGGTGGCACTATTGAGTATCTCTTAAAGTTAAATTATTTTGTATATTCGATAAGTGATATTAAACATGCAGGCAAATAAATGTTATATTAACTCATAAAATAGGATAAAGTCAGTACTTAATGTTGACATTGTTATTATTTTACACTAACTTCATTAATATTTACTATAGCGGTTTGGAGTGTTCGAACCCAGTGAGATCGTGTTACAGTGGGTTAGTTAGTCCTCTTGAGTTAGGTACTGATTGTTAACTCTGGTTTCCCTTCAACACTTCGTGTAAATCTTTCGCCTTTTACTAAAGATTTCCGTGGGGGGGAACATTTCAATGAGTCTATAGACTAATTTTTGAAGTCTTCCTAACTAGGAAGACGATAACTAATACAAAAATAGTTCTCACTTCTCTTCTCAGCTCTTTCCAACATTAGTTGTTGTAACCTGTGTAACTGCAAAGTTACATCGGTTTTACATTACACCAACCAGACATGTTTTGGCAGACTTTCCGAGTTTAATAGTTGTCTTGTTCATGGTTTGTGTTGTTTACATCTGTTATTACAAAAATAAAAAGTATCGAAAGAAATGTCTACATGCAGTAGTCGTTATAATACTAATAACCATTAAAACTAGAAAATCACGAAAAAAACATTTCTAAAATAACATATTCTAGATCTAGAATCATAAAATATTTAAATGTAAACTAAACATGGTGTGGAGTGCTATTAGCAGTGTGAGGCTTAGAGGAACAAAACTGGAGTGGATTCATCAAGTATGTAGTGTCGTATGTAATTAATTCAGTATTCGTCAGTTTTCTGGAATGGAATAATGACAAATATAAAAGTTCCACTATACTGCATTTTATGAAGTGTAGTATTTGTAATAAGATATTGCTAATCAGATACACATGTAATCTAGCATCTATTTACAATCCAAAATTAAATTAAAAGATCAGTGAAAACAACTGTAGTTTATTTTGTTAATGTAATATTCAATATTATCAATTTGATAATTTCGTTATATTCTTGATATACTGTTTGCGGTATATATAATTAATATAATACAAGGGAATGATAACTTAAACTGGTTTTCGTTTTACGAAAGAAGTCTTAATGCTTCAGTTTGAAACCGGTTGAAACAAACACATATGTTTTTCATTTTCTTAACCAATTTTTGTAATGTTTATGAACCAGAAAGAATTCTTTGTAGGTTGCGGATGAATGTTGTGTACTCAGCTGTTGTGAATAATGGTTTTCTAAAACGCACAATTAAATAAGCTTGAATGTAAACATTAATGTTTGTTTTTGAATTTTTGCAGGAGGATGCCAGTTTCCAGATCGGTGGGTTGGGCACTGGTTCCAGAGTGGTATCGGGTCACCTGTGCAAATCACATCAACAACTGTGTCGATTAAAGGCGAATGTGTCACGTCGGTAGGGGATAAATTCCTAATACATGACAAGTAAGTATTAAACGATATTCTACAGTATATTTACGAACAAACTTTGTACAGTGCTAACAAATTACGGAACAGTACTTTTCAGTTTGGTTATTGTTCAGTTGTAGTATATCTGCAATACCTGTGATTTTTTTTTAACAATTAGGGAAGTCTTTAGAGAACTCGTTGAATGTGTCAAGTTGAAAGTATTGAAGGTTGAACAAATGATGATAACTCTTCGTTGGTTTGAAATTGATCTTAACCAGTTCTTAACAACGAATGCCACAAGCCTAGAATCGTATACAGACATGTATAAATGATGTTTGGGTCACATTCTGCACGCATGTTGTTGGTTCTTTGAAGACAAGAGTGTCCGGTACTCGAGAATCAATGGCCAGGCGCCAACTAGGCGAGATTGCTGGAAATCTCTTTGTGCATGTACAGGTTTATCTTTGCACACATTGGGTTGTTGAAGCGAATCGGCTACTCCTATGGCAAGCTAATATAATATTTGAAGTGGGTTTTTGTTACCATTAATTAACATTGCAGAGTAGGCATTAGCCTGAGCACATATCTAGGTGCATGGTGAAAAACGTTTTTTGTTACGTTTTGTGTAGACAGTAATAAAAATCTTGGCATGTGAAGGAGGGATAAAAAGAGACTTAATGCCATTAAGAATAATTTGTATTTCTTTTTATTAGTTAATAGTGGAACAAAAAAAAAATGAGAGTTTCACCTTAAATTATGAAATTTACTTTTACATTGCACAAGTATGGTTTAATGTTACTAGTGTTATGCAGTGCTATTTTGACTACAGGTTCATTTGCATTCATTAACAGCATTACCTGGAAAATAGAAATTTCAGATCCTATTGATGATTTCGCCATTGCGCGATGAGAGTTCTAGACGCTTATATGCGAAAATAATTCGTTATTATGCTATTTTGTGTTGTTGTGCTCAAGGGACTTGAAATTTTGTTACTTCATAGGAATTTCGATAAATGCGATTTTTGCATTATGCTTAAGGTTTGCTAGTGACAGAAATCATATTCCGAGATGTTGAGTCATTTAGCCCATACTCTTAAGCTTTATGATTTATAGTTTATACTGTAATGATGCAGTTTTAAAATTGGCATTCTATATACAAAAAGTGTTACCCTGTATTGATAGTTGGGATTACCCTGTATTGATAGTAGATTTGAATGAACAATTTGCTTAATATACTGAAGTATTCTGTACAATGCTGACGTAAAATTCAGTATTCTATCGAGATATAAAATTGTATACACAAAAATTGTATATTCATTATGATTAAATACATAAGTTGAAGGCTTGCTCGGAATAACGTTGCATGTTACAAATCATAGTTTGAATAAATGGCAAAAAAAGTATTCAGCAACACATTGTTACATATTAGGTGCCCAATTTCGAAGTGTTATATGTATGTATGTTTTAGGCAGGTATGTGTTTGTCTATTGACAGCACTAGCTAGGCCCATGTCTGAGGCACAGTTTTTCATAATAATCTCAATATTGAATTTTTGTAACGTACAACGTTATTCCGGGTAAGCCTTCGATTATGTATTTAAATAAAGATAAGTGAAATGAATTTTTGTTATTAACAAAACGGAAAGTGCAAAGAAAAGTGGAAAAATCAAGGAAAGTGCAAAGGAAAGAAAAGTGCAAAAATCTGGGGTTCTTGGAATAACGGTGAACAAATTGGTTTCATGATCAAGGAGGAAGTTTAGAGTGATATTTGCAAAGGAAAATGTTTTGTTGAGATATGAAATTTTATATACGCGAATTCTGATAAAAGTATTATACAAAGAACGGGTGGTGAAATGAAATTTTAAATAATAACCAGCAAAACGATGCTAAAAAATCTGGGTCCTTGGAATAATGATGAAAAAATTGGCTTTCATGATCATGGAGGAAGTTTGCGGTGAAATATGCAAAGCAAAATTCTATCGAGATATGAAATTTCAGAAACGAGTTTTGATCAAAATAATTTTTTTTTAAAAAAAGACAATGACAATGAATTTTTAATAATGAAAAAACATCAAAATAAAATTGCAAAAATCTGGGTCCTTGGAATAATGGTGAACAAATTGGCTTTCATGATCATGGAGGAAGTTTGGAGTGAAAATTGCAAAGCAAAATTTTATGGAATCAAGATAGGGCTTATTAAGTATTTAGTGTCTAAAATTAGACATGCTGGGGAAATATCAGGTAATGGAATTTTATGCTGAAGCGTTTACAAAAGGGGGAAACAACTAGCTGGCAACCCACCGATGATCTGATGGAGACTAGCTGGTGCCAGAGGCGGGGCTCATGCCCTGTTTTCCCACTCATCAATATACCTGCACAGGAATGGATACCTAGCAACGAAAACAGCCCCCATTAATTTGGCATTATTTTAATATCGGAACAGTGCGTAGGTGCAATTAGCACTTGAGTTTTATCATCATAATCATTGTTTTTCCAATTCCACTTGTACTTTTTTTTTGCGTTGCGTATGACACACCTAGAAATAAAATTACAAATACATTGGGTCCATTTCAAGTTTTTAGGGGAATTTTTCTCAATATTGCCACATGGCAGTGTTTTTTTCTTTCTACTATTACGTACTAAAGTGAGTTGAAGTTTACCATAGCTTGCTGCTAGGTTGCAACAAAAAAAGAGAAAATTCAAACATGGCCACTCGATACTTGGGTGTAACGAACTTCTGGCATTGATATACAATAGAAGAAAAAATTGTATTAAAAAAAAACACTGCACGTTTATTTCTAACATAGTGTTATATCGTGATGAATTATTTATTATATATCTCAAGAAACGTGGCAGTATATATTTTTTTTCTGAATGTAGCCTCAGGAATTTGTTTTATAAGAATGAAGGAATTTCTTTTCCAATTTGATACCCCCCCCCTCCTATCTTTCTGTCTGGGTATAAAAAATAGTTAAGGTGGTTCCATCTTTCCCAGATGGATCAATGAAAATGATATAGTAGAAGCTGTGCTGGCATTGCCAATGTGGGATCGATGAGCAGATGATAGGAGAAGATTAGCAATCTTCAGATGCAGTGTGAAGACAGTGTGTACCAGATTAGGAACAGTCCAACGTGACAGTGAAATGGTTTCAAAGCGTTAGGAAAGTGTCAGTAACATTTTCGTTCACTGTAAATCTGCAAAAGAAAAAATCTCTTTGCAGATCGTATGCTGGTTTGAGCAACTCTACGGTTCCGGAAATGGAAAGTTTTTTAAAAAGAATAAAGGCGAGCAGAAATTATCAAAATCATCAAATGATTCGCTCTTAACACTGATATAGAGCAATACCATAGCCTAATTTTAGTAGAATGGGTTCTAAAACACCTTGAACTTGGAAAGAATACACAAAAACTTGTTAATTATTTTTAATTTTAAAATTTGAGATAACTCATGGTTGAGTGCATATTCGTGAAAATTGCTGATTCGACAGATGGAAAGTCTTGGCCAAAAAAAAAAAAAACAAATAAACTAAATACAGAAGGCATAAAATTAGTAAGTCAGTCAGTAAGGTACAAGCAGTTTTCAATTTGTGCAGTTCTCTATATGCGATTTTGCCAATATATCAGAGAATAATTAAAGGGCCTAGTACAAAAGGGTGTTCAGTAACATTTTTGTCAAAAATGACCTGGAAGCATTTTGGAATGTGTTAGGTGCAATCTCTACCATCCTAACAGATAGTGTTGAGCAAAACAACAATATGTGCAAAAATATTAGTGCAAGAAGTGTGAAGTATTCCATAGACAGCAAGACAAGTTCATATCTTTAAACACGTTTTCTACGAAATTGTATAAATGTCACTTAACACCTTTTTACACCAAACCCTTTAATTCCTCCCAGATGCTCGTTATATGCGAGAAAATGTTGTTATTATGCGATATAATGCTATGGTGCATAAGTGTGCTTTAGTGAATGCAGATATTTGGTCGCTGTATTGGAATTTCGATATATGCGATTTTCGACCGAAGCATGTGCTGAATCAAATGTAACATCAAACCGATTATGAAATACTGCATACAGAAGATCTATATGCAAAAGTACTCGTCTTATATGATCACCATTATTTTTTGAAAATTTCTTATTGCTATAATTATTGTCCAGAATATTTATTTATGCGAGGGTTTCGTTTCTTAAATGCCTTGCGTAAAAATTGAAAATGTCGAAAAATTCAGTGAAGTGGTGAGACTGCAGCAGACAATCCATTGATATTTGTGATATATAACTTCACCACAGCACAAAATCACATAATAATGTAATATTTTTGCACTAGCGGTATGCTCTTCAAAAATGACGGTCAAGCTCTTAGGTGGTAAAAAACAGGTTCTGTTGTATGAGTTCTATTGTATCTCAATGTGACAGACTGACATAAAGACAGACGAAGCAAATTATATTGTTCAGATATCACGAACCATCTATTGTAGGAACATTTCTCTCATCGAATATTAGCGAAATTGTAAATAAGTAAGTCGCATAAGTCGAGGACTTCTGTACTTTGTATTCATGTATAAACTTATGTTTTTATAAGGTCGAACTGAATTGTGTGAGTTTTTTGCATGTGGAGTAAATTTTTATATTATTGATATAAATTTTTTTATATTATTAATGTGCTTGTACATAGACCAGCGATTTCCAACCAGGGGTAAGACGATTAAGTGATATGCCAAAAAAGTAAGCTATGGTGGAAAAAAGTACAATAAAGTACAGTGTGAAAGATGAACCAAAAGTTTTGTTCACGTTTTAATTAATGTAGCTACATTATTAATACTAAGGGTACAATTTATGGAAATGAGCTGCCAGAGGGTACACAAGTGAAAAAAGGTTGGGAACTGCTGACATAGACAATTGCATTTCAACTCCTTTTATAGTTTATGCATTAGTAATATTTACGTAATATTTTATTACTGTACACCTAACAGATAACATGGTTTGAATTCGACAAATGCAAATCCTTTGTTTCATAACAACATGTTGATGTTGTAATATTAGGTTAAAAAATCGCATGGAATCTAATGGAGTTCACAGTGCACACATTCTGAGAATGTTTAAAATTCATAAATATTAACCCTACACAAATATTTCACTTTGAAACTTTTCATACATGAGTTATACAGATCCACATTTTATTATACGTCACCTCAACAACAAAGTTACCCGAGGAAACATAGTTTATCAAAATTTCAAATTTGCCAGCAAAAAGTGCTACAGTATTTTAATTGCTAAAACAAGCAAGAGAGGAAATGAAATCCATTGCTTTTAACTCTCCCACCTTTTTCCTCCCCCCCCTTTTTTTTTCTTCCTGCAACATTTGCCAACTTCATGGTGGAGTGCATGAAGAAGAAACAAGCTGTTATCGATAGAAATGTGTGTAATTATAGATGAGACAAGGAAGAGGCAGTAAATTGCTGGGCGTATGAGAAAGAAACAGCTTTTCTGATTGGGAAACTATCCCGCAAATGCAATTCCCCAAAGCAAAACTGGGTGGACAACAATGTAATTGCATTCGCAAGGGGAATGTTTTGTTTGAAATTGCATGTACAGACTCCTCCCTAGGTGAAAACATGTACCAACTCAATTTACAACCCATAGTCCAGATTGCTGCCTGTGCACAGTGCAATCTTAAACTACTAGCTACTGAAATGAGCATACTTTTTTGTGTAAGTCTGGGTTTTTTTTTTTTAAAGAAACTTTAAATGCAAAATTGAATTGCAGAGACTTGTATATACTAGTACTTGGAAGAGTACCACACATTCCAACTTAGTTGCAAGAACTTACAAACTTTTTATGGTGTGGAGAAAAATATGGTTAATATTGTGGATAACTTAAAATTTTATTGGCATTTGTCAAGCTTATGTTATTAAAAGTTAATTCTTGCACCTTAAACAACATATTAAAAAACAATAAAAGAAATTAATAAATAAATCCCCTTACCTTACTGACAAGGTGCAAAGTTGAAAGATTTTCCAACGTTTCGCCTTCTTTGGCTAAAGGCTTTTTCAAGGGATAAGGACAAGAACACACAGATCACACAAAGGACAAAAGCAGCACAAAAAAGGTTAAAAATGAAACAAAATCAAAAAAAATTAAAAAATCTTGTGTGATCTGTGTGTTTTTGTCCTTATCCCTTGAAAAGGCCTTTAGCCAAAGAAGGCGAAACGTTGGGAAATCTTTTAACTTTGCACCTTGTCAGTAAGGTGAGGGAATTTATTTATTAATTTCTTTTATTGTTTTTTAATAAGTTTATGTTATAATAGATCTACAAGATTAAACTAAAAATATTCAACTATGGACAGTCCTCAATTTATGCGAGTTCTATGTATGCAATTCCACTATTATGCAAGGAAAGAAATCACCAACAGGCTTGTGTGCAAGATTTTCAGAAAGGGGGGGGGGTAACGAAAAAATATTAATTTTTCATTGCATGCTCTAGTATACTATGCCTATAGAAGTGACACAAACATACAAGTAATATAATACAAATCAGTTTAAGAATGAACTGAACAGGTACAAAATAATTTAAATATACATTATGTGATACAATTACTATTAATATTTACCAATCCAGCCATTTTGGTAAGCAAAACATCGATTATCTTACGATATATCGTAAGATAATTGTAACCTTCAACAGTTTGTGTTGAAGGTGCATACTACATTCTCAAATGCTTGTCCTCATGCTGGGATTGTCCAATAGCTCTTTTGTGAATTTATTCAGATGTATGCAATATTTTTTATTTATGTGAAGGTTGCAGAATGTAACCCTCGCATAATCGAATACCTAGCAGTGAATATTCTTTAGTTGTGAGTATCCATTACTTGTACGTAAACATCGTAAGTTATACGGTTTTCTTAGCAAACCAAGCTACAAATGAGTATTTTGAGTGTTCAAACCCAAAAAATGTACAATTTAGTCGTTTTTCGCCTCTGGTTATTATAGTCATGTATGTTATCAATCGGCTATTATCATAGCTAATCGGTCCCAAAACACTGTTCAGTGTTATTTATCCATTGTGTAATATTATTAACCGGTTATTGTTATCAAAAAGCACTAGGCCTATAGTTCCAAAGTGATCATAATAACAGGATTCCACTGTACCTGTATTTAATAAAAAACAACAGAAAAGTTGGTAGATATGCTATGTACATTCACATTTCATAATATAAGTTTACTGGACAACTGAAAATGAATATATTAGGGGAGTAACATTAATTTTTTGAAAAATAAATAAAAGGTATTTAAGAATACCTGTTATGGCAAAATTGCACAAATGGCGATTTTGTCATGACCATTGGAACACATGACAAAATTTAGTGGTGATCACTGTACACAAGACACATTTTTCTGTAGTGACTCCATATGTAACAAATATGTGTAGCAAATACGCTTAGCAAGTTTTTGCTGACAAAACATGATACATCTTCATCAGAAGTCCAAAGCTTGGCTTTATCATTTTGAAACAGAATTCCTTATCGGTGTGTAATCAGACCGACAGTAATTTAATGCTGCAATGCCTTTGTTCACCAGTCTGGTTAGATAAAGACGAGAAATCATGACACAGGATAAAGTTATTACAGTAACGAATCGTTAAAAGCACCTTAAAAGTACTTAGAACTTTTAACTACAGCAACACCTTTTAACTAATGTTTACCAACTCTACTGAGTATTGTTAACTTGAGGCTTAATTACTAAAGGCTCTCTAAGTGAGACCACCCAATTTTGGAGCATCCAGTGTTTACTCACTTGTGCAACATGCAACTTAAAGAAGATTAATATTAAGTGTATGAAGTCTTGTAGTTAAGAGTTATCAGTTTTATTTATATTGGCAATCAAGGCTCAAATAATGACTAACACTGATTATCTTGTTTGTTTGTTATTACTGACTTTCCTAATAAAGTTTTCGCAACGCTTAACATCGCTTTTCCTCGGTTTTACATCAAATTCAACTTTGGAATTCGACTTGAGAAGTACATATTTAATAATCTGAAAAGATTTGGCAAAGTCAGATGAATATTCAGAAGCTTGATTAAGAGTAAGGTAATGTAATATAAGTACTACAGCTACAGTATATGGATTACCAATAAAGTATGAAGTGTTGAGATTGTGAACGACCTAATGGCATACCTAATAGTTATATATAGTATACAGTATATGGTATACCTAATGGTATATTCAATGCCTAATGGTATACAATCCTAAATCTATAATTTGATAAGTGTATCTGTCTTGCCTGTCATTGGTTATAAAACTGCTTTGTCAGCATCGACGTCGTATGACGTCATAAGGTTTGATGTCGTATGACACTTCCTAACGTCGTATGGCATCATGAAGTTTGATGTCATATGACACTCACTGGCTAAGTTAACGATGCAGCTTTTTTTGCTTATAAGCGCTAACAAGTCAGTCACGTTGTAGCAGTATCTGCACAAATGTTAGCGCTTATAAGTGAAAAAAAGCTGCATCGTGAACTTACTGTCTGCGTTGCTTTGTCAGCGTTTATCTGAGCAACAACGAAACGTTTTTTACGTTGTGAGCTTCCTTCACTTCTTGTTTTTAACACGTGGTATATACATGGCTTAGCCATGGCTATGAGTTAAATGACTAAATAACTGTAACGAATATTGCGACAGCAATATGAGCTTAAACAACTTCTTCATCAAGTTGACAAATTTAAAGCTAGTAGTATATATATGGTATACCAATGGTATACGTAATAATATACATAATACCTAGGTATAGTTCACCTAATGGTAAACTGAACTGAACTACCTAATGGTATACCGGTAGTACTGTGAATTACCTAATGGCATAACCTAGGTAACTGGTCTAAATAGCATACAATATTAGGCTATTCGATAACAAATAACCTATGTTACTTCAAAAGTGTACAAGATATAAACATATTCAAGACTTCTTCGAGACTTCTTACTTTACTGTACTAACATCCAGTGCCTTTTTTTCTAATAAAAGTGTTAGGTGGTGCACAAAATCAACATCGATACAAATATATCGATAAAATTTAAACTTAAGGTATACTTGTATATGCTGAAAGAACACTAAGTAATTAAAACTCGCATATATTAAAATTCCCATGAAGTGGCAAAACTTCAGCTTTTAATCATGTGCCACACTGCAAAAAATCATCCTAATAACGAACTTTTTCTGCATATAACGAACATCTGTGGGGGGGCGGAGGATGTCATATTGTCTCTTATTAGCAAACTCGAATATAAAGGAACTGTACAATCAGATTTAGAAAACATTTCTCTCTGAATTTTCTTAATCAGATGTTTATGGTGATGACAATGCTAATTTTTATTTTGACATTTTCCAACTGGAATTATTGTGAAATGGATTAGCATTTCAATGGTGCATTTCAATGGTGACATAATTCTATATATAGTGAGACACTGTTGAAAGAGTTGTTTTCTGTAGCAGTAATGTTTCCCAGTTACATGTACTCTATTTTGAATTGCACTTTCAGGAAATGTTTCAGAATCTGGTGGTGTTAAATCTAGTACTGCATTATCTGGCAACTTGACCAAATTTAAAGGAACACAACACAGAATCTGTTGGTGGTGGTCAATCTGGTAGGGTAGGCTACTGTGTTACCCAGCAACTTGGAATACGTTGTTGGGTAGAGAGTTGTACAATAAATGCGTCATATGGCATGTACTCATTTATTTGGAAAGTCGGAAAGTCGAGCATATATGCAGCATCTTCAAATGTATTTAATCAAGCCAGAAAATTAAGGATTACAATACCCAAAATATTTTTTACAGAATCAGTCTTAGCACTACACTTATGGAAAAATAATATATAATGCAGGGTTAATTTAATTTTGTCAATTGAAAATTCAAGTACTGTACGTTCTATGAGATTAAAAATTCTCAGCAGGAATTATAATTTTTGTGTCTGTGTGACCGAAAAAAAAAAGTATGACATAATTCATTATGAAACAGGAGTGAAGCTGAATTTCTGTTTTCAGAAATTTTACTAATTTGAAAACAAAATTTCATTAAGAGTGGGGTAAACAAAATAATTCTGGATGATAATATTTCTAAATCTTTACAATTAATGCCATGTATGATTTTCACTGTTTTCAGTTTCTAAAGTGGGTACATGTTTACAGTAAACTGCATACATGTTGACTGTAAACTGTGTATCGCTAAATGTATTAATTACTGTAATATAGTGTAGATACTGGGTTTGCAAACAAATTTTACTGTACACCATGTTTACGGTACACTATGTACATGTTTACTGTACGGTAGAGTATAGTGTAACAATATGAATTGCTGTTTTTCAGTAGAGTAATTTAAGTTCTACTACAAGTTGAAACATTGATACTGGGTTTGCAAACAGATTTTACCGTAATTGGTTTTCAAAATTAATTTTCAGCTCTAGATTAATTTTTACCATCATTCTTGTTTAACTTGTAGTTGAAAATCTATATTGCACTCTGTGAATGGCAGTTTTAATTACGAGTACGTACTGTATACGTAAGATGAAAGACATGAGGAAAAAATGTTGATTGAAAAATTTTCTTTGGCTTTGCACTTTTTGAATATGAAATGAAAAATAAACAAAGAGCAGCATGTGATATTTGATGTCAAAATTTCATTCTTTGCCACAACTTTTTCATTTTTGGTTTTACTTTATTTTGCGTTGTTTTGTTTCAGATGTCAAATTAGTAACAATGTTAATGAAAAATCAGTGATTACCATGCACTTAGGCCTACTTGAATAGCTTTCCGATATCTTTGAAAGTCATAAACCCATAGTCATAAATTGTGATATATGAGGGGATAAGAAATTCTATTGAAGCACTCTAAATTTTCATCTGTAATACTGCATCTAAATTATTAAATTAAAGTTTATATTAACATAAAAAGTGAAAGTTTATTTGGTGCTTATCAAATTCTGCTGTCAAGTTTGTTTTTTTTTTTTTTTTATATAATCCAGTTGTGTAGTGCAATGTTTAATTAGCTTACACATTTTTTGTATTTTTGTTCAGTTAGCAAAAACATTTTGCATTTTTATCACTGAATCTACTTTTTTTAACCATTTTTATTTCTGGTTCAACATCTTTGAGCTCTTTTTTTGGGGGGTAAGTTCCCAATGACCTACAGAGCTGAAATTTTGAACACAGGCTGGGGTCGTGGAACATTTTGTTGTGTCAAATTTAGACAAATCAATGTCCAGTCAATTCTGAGGTTTTGTCACACGAAGGGTTCGTTTTTTCTAGAAAAGTGTTTGCTGGCTGACGATATATCTACATTTTGAGCCATTTCGTGCCACCAAACAATGCTGTACGCAAAGATAACTGCCTTTTTCTTATATAGAGTTCACTAACTACTTATAACTTATTATGGGAGCAGCAGCCATTCATTGCTGAGAGTATATAACGGATCCATTCAAATAAACACTTAACCTAGTTCAGCCACAAATATATTCCACTTATTTTAGTAATAATTACGAGGTTGTAAAAGAGCTCATCAAAAATGCAGTTTTTTAAATCACTTCAATACTATGCTTTGGAGCGCTGCTTGCTGGGTGTTTCAATTATGAATTCGGGGAAGAAGGTTGGGTTAGATAAGCAAAAAAACATAATAAGTCATAACCGATTCGTTATTTGTTATGCTTGGCTTATCTAACGTGACCTTCTTCCCCGAATTCATAATCGAAACACCCAGCAAGCAGCATGGGTATCTAATGAAAGAGTACAGTACCACTTTAAGATATTACAGGTTGATCCTCATTAATTTATCTGGAATTTACTAATTCGGCATCAGCTTCAATGGTTCGGCGATTGGAATTTACAGTAAAATTTACAGCGAATATTCTAGTAGTTCATAATTTTTTTTATGAATTTACATTTATTTTGCCAGTTTTCCCTAAGCTTTACTGGTTCGGAAAAGTCGCTAATCTGGCAAATGTTTGGTCCCAAGTATTCCGGATTAGTGAGATTCAACCTGGTATTTTTTTTGTATAAATTGTATTTTGTATTTATTTGTATAATAAAAATTTTTATTTTTCTTTCAGAACAGATCAGTGCTATCGATGTGTAGCGATTCGAGAAAACCACATCAATGTTCTTCAGTATAAAGAAAGTATGTTGAAGATTCATTATGTTGATGAATTTAGATAACATTGTGTTAATTGAACATAATAAAAACAACATTATGTTAAAAAAAACAGCTATAAAGTAAAATACTAACATTCCTGTGACTATTTTATTTTATTGTTTCAGCTTACTGTACTGACAATGATGCTCCTGAGCTATGTAATAACATTCTTGGTGATAGCCAGTTGTTTTCTATGTTTAGAGGTGAGTATGATTGAAATGGTAGCCTGGCATGCATTACCATGATTATAGTTACAGGCATTTGATTTGCATATGTTATTGGCAGTGTATAAAACTAAAACCCTGGCATTTTATAGAATACCAAAGCTTGGATCGGGCAGTGTATGAAATTATCATAAAAAATGTCTACATTAAGCAACAAGAATCTAGGTTTGCTCGAATTTTAGATGTAAATTTAGGCTTTACTGTTTGTTTTTTTTGTAGAGAAAATTTTAACTAACCTTAACTAGCCTACAAGAATGTAGACAAGATGTTATTCCAAACTTTGCCAAAAAAGCTAGGCATTCTAATCACTGGTATCAAATGCCTGGATTCTATAAATTGCTGGTAACATAAATACAGTACCGGTATCATTTATCACTAATAATCATGAAAGGTAATCTCTCTTAGTGGCAACTCGTAATGTTTGTTTATTTTTTTTTCAATTTAGTAAACTCCAGTCCTGAAGCGTGCCCGTTCAAAGGACCTTTCACTTTTACGTACAGTCGGGGGATAGAATGCAAAAACCCTGTGTCTAATATAGACACATGTACCGACGACTGGCGAATGCTTTTGAGGTTTCAAGCATGTGCTGATGTGCCTGGAACTGAAAGCACAGGTACACAATAGTCACTTACTTGAGAGTTATGCTACAGGATTATACAGTTCATAAAGCCAATTATACTGATTTTTGTGTTAAGTTATTTATTCAAGTTAGTTGACTCACTATATGGATAACCTGTATAATCATAGTTGGTTAGAATTTATCCAGATTTTGGAACTAACGTAAATAACTTTTTTCATGTACGGTGCAGAAATACCTTAGCTTAAGTTGTGAGACTTGCGACTTAAGTCGAAATACAACCCAAGTCGAATAAACATAAAAAGCAACCTAGACATAATTTATAAACCACTATAAATAACCATAATGTTGCTAATAAACATTATTACATAGGAATTAAATAAGTCGTTTGATGATTTAACATTTTCACATTCTTTTTAATGAATTTATGGTGACTGACAAATTGACATTAGGACGTAAAAAAGAGGTACGACTGTAGGTATTGCAAAACGTTTATAACGTCTTAATGCAAACTGTGTGAGTATGGAATACAAAGTGGGTTTTTGTTTGGCAATATGGAAATAACTGTACCAAAGAATATAAAATTCATTGACTTCACATTTTTCACGAAAATTGAGTGAAAAATGTTTAGAAATAACCCTGCCTAATGTTGTGTGTGTAATGGCAACTTGAGAAAGTTTGTAAACTTCAGCTAAAAGAAAACACTTTTGTAAGCAGTTAATAAGCTTATTGTTTATTGTATATAGATGCAAATTCACACACATTAATTGATGTTACATGCTACATATGATTTGTGATATCATTTGGGCAGTGAAGGGTAGTAGTTGAACTATTAGTTAAATTGATCTTACTATCTACTGCATAGTTATAACTACTTTATGTAAAATAATTACAACTATCTAGTTCAATTACTTTACATGGTAGTTAACTACGTAGTTTTAGCTACTACCAATAATGCTAATAAATAAGTACTGTAAAGTTTTAGAAATTTGCAGTGACGCTGTAGAGTGTCTTTTCAGTATGGCACAGGTCAACTACTTACGTCAAGAAGGTGCAAGATTTCAGACAAATTGTTTGAAAATATGGTTATTTTGCATGCATTCTCCATGCTATGTGAAGTGGATTAGCCACAGTTGAAACAAATTATAAAATAATTATTAAAACATAAAAATAATGTTAACTTTTCATACTAGCCAGTTGCCACAGAGAAGTAGTAGTTGAGAAAAGTAGTTACTCAACTACTTTAAAGTAGTTAGAAAAGTAACTGTAATTACTTTTACAAAATTTTAGTTCACTAGTAGTTATAATTACTTTATTTAGTAGTGGTTTGAAGTAATTGTGCTCATCCCTACATTCGGGTACATGAGGATTATGAACATAAGCAAATCCATTGTCTTTATAATGAATACTACTGAAGGCTGATAAACATAATTATTAGATGTCGGGATTTTTTTTTGTAAAGCCAATTATTAAACTGAAGATTGATTGATAGTTCTACTTGTTTTTGTTTGTATTTTGTTTTTAAAACAATTTTTTTTTCATAGAAACTGGTTGCTTTTCTACAGGTACCGGTAGTCTTTGTTTGACATAGTTGATGCTTAATTTTTTTTTGCCATGAAAATTGCATTATGCATGAGCTTAATTGGATAAGTGTAACCCTACTAAAAAAAACAATTAGCTCTATTATGCTTTTGCAGTTCGTTAAGCTTCCAGTTTAAACCTTGAGAAAAGGTTTCTAGGAAACATGAGCTGAGCGTTGTATGAAGTCTTAGCAGATAGTTCCTAGGGTTACACAAGCTGGTCAAAACAAAAATGATAAAATAATAATTACGACATTACCCAACAGGTAAACTGCATCAATGCATAATTCTGGTGTAAATATTTGCATACAGTAAAATCTACCTACCTTATTAAAAGATGTGTATGTCAATTTTCATTTTAAATACCAAGCATTCTTACTAATCGTTCATCATTACCATCATTGTATTGTTGATGGTGTAGACCAGTGGTTTTCAACTTTTTTTTTTCAAGGCAGCATACTTGGCCTCGTGCAAATTACCTATGGCACACTTGCTATATGTATTGTGGGGGGAGTGAGACATTAATTGTAGATTTAAGACGAGCTTCTGTTCTAGCAACTCAAACCAGTGGATGTAACGTGGTGCATTTGTTTTTCTATTTGCGAAACAAATACTTTTGGCTTTATCATTTGTCAATATGCATACGGAATAGAATTAAATGACAATGAATGGATAACTGGTGGAATCACTAGAAGACATTCACACTGGTTGAAAATCACTTGTGTAGACAATGGGAATCAAACTATTTAAATATACAATGACAATTTATTTTGCTTAAAAGATTTTTTGGCTTGTTGATTAAAAGCAGATATTCTGGAAAAAAAAATTTTTTTTACTGATCCACTAAACTTAAAAAGGGGTGCCCACGAACCCCTTCCACTCTTCCAGCATAATATTGGGTAATACTGTTTACATGTTTTCAAGAATTTCAAAACTTGTAAATATGAAACTGTTGCTGTACAAAACTAAATTGCAGAATTCAACGACATTAATGTTTCTCTCAACTATTGCAGGGTTATTCAAAAGTAGTGGTGCAAAAGTAAAGTTGATTTATTCTTAAAATCAATTGACATTTACAGTGGTGGATTTAGAACCAACTTTCAGGGGGGTTCACTTGAAATTTCATGACGAACATGTCTAAACAATTACGTTGTTTTTATGGCAGACCAAGCTCTAAATGAGTGCTTGAGTGTTTAGACCCCAAAAAATTTAGTCGTTTTTACCACTTTTTTTCACGAAAATGTCTGAACAGCATTAAACAAATCAATGAATTAAATACGTTCTGGGAGGGGTTTGAATCCCCTAACCCATTCCCATAGATCTGCCAGTGGACATTTACAAATGTCATAACAGAAACAGACATAATAATTGTCCAAGTTTCACATGCACATCACAAATGTTTAATGTGGGTGTTGCTGACAAATGTCAGTGTGCAATGGTTCATTGAGACGCGTGTCAGCAAACTCCTTGATTATAAAAGCCGAGATGCATTGTTTCAGGATGTCCAGTTGCTGTGGTAAATGGGGGCAGACGTATGGAAAGGGGCATTTGCACCATTACTTTTGAATAACCCTGTATTACATGTTAGTTGTTTATATTTGTCTAAGGAAAGGTTATTAGTTTCTATACTGTGTGTAATATTTCATTATAATTTGAGCAACATATGTGTTTTTTATAGTTGAAGAGTTGGTGTGCTTAGCTCATTGGAAAGATGGATCCACAAGGTATCTTGTCGGCAAGTTGGAGCACAAAATGACGAGTATAGACGAAGAAAAATATCGTTGTTTTGTAAGTGTTTTAAGAATTGCCGTATTATATTTTTGTGATCAACTAGACGTCAATTTTAACTTACATTGCATGCCTGTATATCTTTATTTTTTCCAAGGTGTATGAGAAAAACACAGAGAATGATCACAGTGGTTTCAAACTTGCACAATCTGGTGATGCCACTTGCAATGGGCTATCTTCACCCACTGAAGGATCTCGTACAATGAAGCTTAATAAAAGTAAGTTATAAATCGGGGAATTAAATAACTTTTTTTTTAAATATTGAAAAAAATGAAAATAAAAAAATAAAATTAAAATGAAAGTCAATAATAAGTACCAAAATATTTAGAATAAAAAGTTACTTGTGGCATTTATTATGTTTTTTGTTTATATTTTGAAGCTCACTATTCAGCAAAATGTCAATTTCCATCATGGCTTGTACATAGTCAGTATTGGCACACCCTTGATGGACGAAAGCTGTATGCATTTTCTCACAAAAATAAAACGCTCAGCATCAGCAATTATACGTCACCGAGTTCTCCTAGTCCTCTTGAAAGTAAAATCTACTGCTTGGAAGAGGTCTCAGTGCGAGATAAAACAAGCGTTTTCATTGCTCAGATGACTTCAGGATGGTAAGTTCAGAAACTTCGTTGTATAAACATTTTCCAATAAGGAGAGAACTGTGTTTATTGTCAAGTTTCATCTTCGCATATAATTCAATATAAGTGTACATTGGCATCACGAAAGGACTGACAATTTTAATTGTCAATTTTTAGTGGCAAAATTTTGGTTTAGAACATCTGAAATGGAGTTATCAACAACAAAAGCAGTAGTTATTTTTTTTAGACATGTTCTAAGATGTAATTCTGTAGTGCAGATGAAATGAAACACTTCAAATAATTGGTTAGATAGGAAAATGTTGGCGAGGGGTTTGCTATAATTTGTATAGCTGAATGCTCTGGTATTTTGTTTATGAGATCAGTTTTAGTCTCATAAAATGTCCAGTCATTTATACTCAAGATGCTCGATTTTTGATTTTTGTAAATTCGATTACATTATTATGTGTGATGAGGAATATCCAACCAGATGGTTGTTATCTGCAAGGAAATTTTGCTATTATCAAATTCTATGCAGTTCTCCACATGATTGCACACTTTTGCCCCTGCTGCATTGGAATTAAAGAGCTTATTTCCAAAATGTCTTAAATCCAAAAATACCAATTTTTCAGGAAACAGATTTTTTTATTCATTAATTAGACCATAGACTTTGCATATAAACGTGGTTTTTGAGAGTGCTTTTCAGTGGGAAATAATAAGTTTTGAGTCATGAAAATAAAATATTTGGAATCGGCAATGAACAGATAGTTGTGTCAGAGCCTATCATCTCAAGAATGATTAAAATGGAGATAAGACGTTTTGAAAACAAGCTCTTCAAGTGTCTGCTGTAGTTTATTTTATATAATGGGAATTTCACTAGACACGATTTACAACTTGAGATTTTTGCAGTGTGATTTGTATGGTGTGACTCCAGGCAACATAGTGATAAGCCACACGTTTCCAAAAGTGTCATTGTCAAAACAATAGTGTTTTTAGCTAGTTACTTCACTAATTCCTGGATTTTCTAGAAAATGGCAGCACTTTATAAAGTGCCCTGTTGCTCAGTATTGGATGCTCAGTGTTTTTCACTAGAAAAATAGCTCTCCTGAACATTTTGGAAAAATATGATATATGATATTTTACCTTGTCATTATGTTGCCCGGAGTCCTTCATAGTCAATTTCACTATGATGCAATGAAATAAAATCTCCAAATGGTTTTACATGCAAGTATCTCTAGTATGCCAAATTTTACCTCTATGGGTTAACACGCAGTGATTGAACACTGTGCAAATGTTGTTTCATTCTACCTACATGGTGATAATTTGTACATGTATTGTGTGGTGTGAACACTGGTTCTCATGAGACCCAGATAAAATGAGGATACCTGTATTTTGCTCTTGATTTAAATTTCAATTGTACATAGTTTATTGGGTAAGATTGTATGGATTGTCATTTTTTTTTACAGTAAAATTGGTTATATTTGTATGGTTTTCCACAATCGAGGCCATCATGTTGTTGAATTACAGAAAGGTAAATGTTATTTCAAAAGTGAAATGAAATAATGTTGAAGATTTTTATTTATAAAATTTATTATGTTGTTCTTTAAAGGTCAGTTAACTCTAATCCAAGAAGAAGCATGTAATCCTCCTTTCTTTGAACGCACATCAACCGAATTTGAAACCTTGATAAGTAAGTGGACATTTTTATTTCTTAATAAAGACCTTTAACATATATAAGGGCATTCAAATAAGAACATATTTGTTGTAGTGTTGTATGTATTCTACTAGAAAAGAAAAGTAAAATCTGAACAAGTCAATAAATTCTAATACATATCAAGTGGTAGGATTATAGAGAACACGTATAATGTAATGCAAAATCTTACAGCTAGCGTTCAGGACTCTTGACACTCTGCAACCATTCTTGTCATATATCAAACATGTATATTACCACTGACGAGTTTTAATTAACGATTGAATTAAGACAATTTTTTATGTGTTGTATTTTTTTAGCATCATCTCCGAAAGCAAAACAGTGTCCTTATCTTGGAAAGTATAATCTTCTAAATGCAAAATGGCAGTTTCGCCACGAACGGGAAATTTGCCAAGGATTCTCAACTTTACGAGTTGGTTGTGATCGTGTAGATACCATTGAATTCGAAACGGATTGCCCCACTGAACAGAAAATTGAAAGTAAGTTTCTATAGCCGTTTTACCGTTGCTGTTACTGTGTGTGTTGTCTTCATGCATTCATTTTCATTGTTTGTTTTGCATTTGTTATGAATATCTCCCTCCACTAATACTTGGTATATTTGTTTCTACAGCTTATGAATGTCATGCTAACTGGCATGAAAATGGCACAAATTATTTGATTGCTTCAGTTAAAGGAACGAGAAACCGCTACTGTTTTGTGAGTATTTTTAATCCTGTCAAACTACGTTTAAATTTTTTTGTTTGTTTTTATCTTCTGAACACGTGCCTTGTTCAATGAATTGCTTTAAAACAAACTATTTGAATTTACTATGTTTTGAGGCAAGTCACTAAAAACCTGATTTTTGCACAAAGATCTATGCATTTTCGATGAATTGCAAACCCCCATCTCCCCCACTCAATAGGATTTTAGAATTATTTCCGGATGAATTTATCACCAATGGTTATTGATTATATGGATTCAAAGTATGACTAAAGTGGGCGATCTTGTGTTGTTTCAGGTTTACCTGGAGAATAATAAGATACTACAATTCTCGAGTTTACAAGATTCTTGCAAACGAAATATTCAACCAGGTGTAGCTGGAGTGATGGCATTCAATGTCACTAGCAATGGTAAGTGAGAAGAATTCATTTTTATAGGCTTTATACGAGTCCAAATATAGGACGATGCATGATGACACAAGTATAGATTTCAAAATACATGCGAGATTTCTTATGTATTCAGTTGTAAGGCATGAATTTGTATCATGTGATTTAATGCTCACTGATCCATGTTTGGACCTTAGTTTATGCAGTTAATACAGAATTGAAAGGCCTGGTGCAAGAGGGAGTTAGTGTTAAGTTAACATGTTTATAATTTTGTTTGAGGAAAACGAATTTAAAGATTTGAACTTGCCGTGCTGTCTATGGGCTACTTCACACTTTTTGCACCAATACCTTTGCAAATATTGTTGTTTTGTTCAAAATTATGTGTTGCAAAGGTAGAAATGCACCTAACACATTTAAAAATGCTTCTAGGTTATTTTCGACAAAACTGTTACTTAACACCCTTTTACACCAGGCCCATCAATTTGTTTTGCAGTTTGTCAAAACTCACTTGCAAGCATAAGTTGACACTAATTTTGTTAAACTTTAATTTAAAAAATGTGTATTATTTTCAGGCCACTGCAATGATGTTCATGATGGTGCTTCTTCCATACAGGACATGACAATACCAGTGCTTATTATTGCCATTGAATTATTGTTCCTGATGAGATGAAACTACCCACACAGCAACAGAATGTGACATTCCAAGAAACCATCGCAGAATTGGCAGGATCCTTTTGCTGGCCATGTAAAAACACCTCTCCAGTATACGTCTCTCATTTGTATAAAATAACTGATAAAAGGAAAATGCAGATTTCGGTACATGTTCACTGGCTTCAGTTTGGACAACAGAGAACTAGAAGATGACAAAGTGCCATGATTTCAGTGACTTTTGGTATACAGTGTATAATCGAGGTTCACCTTTGGATTATTACCCAGGTGATTTAGACTGGAAGAAACTGCCGAAAAGTTTTAGAACGTACATTCGTTTTTGTTTTTGTTTTATTTTCAATGTAAGTAGTGATTCCAGTTGAACAAACTTTCCACTTCGATGTGGAGAAAAACAAAACAAATGAGATGCCGCAGTGCTGAATGCAAGTTCGAAGTTATCAAGTGGCTTAGAAAAAACAAAATCACTATTACCAGTGATGATGAAGTTCTATTTGTAATATAACTTAGGGACCTTTTTTCACTTCCACATAATGAATAGCATATTGAAATGCAGCAATATATTAATATTGACTTTTTTTTCCCTTAAATTATGAATTTTACAGTAGGCTATAGGTCTCTGATGGCTGTGATGTCGGTTAAACCAGGTTGTCTAGGCTTCAAGACCATCTCGAGGGAAACAAGTTTTCTACAGCTTTAAAGTTATTTCATATGTTTAAAATACTTAGCTAACCAGTTGAATCGGTGAACCAAGCTTCTTCACATGAATATATTGGTCATCTATTGTGTTTTACTAGCAGCTAACACCTGCAGCTATAAATTTTTATTATTATTATTATTATTATTATTATTATTATTATTATTATTATTATTATTATTATTATTATTTTTTACTTAAGTGCGATTTACTGCTGGTTCAATTATCCAACTATCTTTTTTAAGTTACGACAACTGTGTTCAAACATGTAATTTTTAGCACATAGGATATGTTCATATTCCAGTTTGTTACAATAATAATTGCAACAAATAAACTATTGACTTTGTTTTTAGAAGATGTTTATGCACATTCATTTGGTCATCAGGTCAGTGGGCCAGATAGACCAAGCTATAAAATGTTATACATAGGTATAAACACAAGAAAGCAAGATGGAGCCACAAAACTATTAAATATATTATAGTATAGTGTGGCATAACAAGTCGCCAAGAGCTTACCGATTTGTGAGAGGATCGAAACTGTCGAGTTTGCCTTCCAAGTCAACCATAAAGCGCTCTGTTGGCTCGACATCTGGAGAGAAAGTCAACAGTTTGATCAAAGTTCGTGCAAGAAGCGGCTAGGCTCGGACATCGAGAAATTTGGCATGATAATCCTTGATGAGATGGCCATTAAGCCCATGACACAGTATGTCAAAGCAGCTGACGAGGTACCTGGTAGTGTGTCAATGAATGGGCTGGAAAAAGAACTTGGACTTGAGAATGTGTTGGCCAGCAAGCTTCTCTGTTTTGTGTAACTCAGGGCTTTGCACACATTTAAAAATAACAGTGGCATATTTTTTTACAAACAGAATGACAGGAGAACATCTTCGCAAGCTAACGCTAGATGTGCTACGACAAGTAGAACATACAAGCTTTAAAGTGATCAAACTTTCAACTGAC
>JAQIWH010000584.1:0-45093 GCA_034695005.1 Cryptops parisi | reverse complement strand
TATATTGCTTTACTTACATTAACATTTAAGTCCAAACTAAGTGTCAACAACCCAAAAAATTAGAATTAACCTGAATTTAATTAATTTATTCTTTAAAAAAATTTGAACTCAATATATAAGCATCGATTCAAACAACTGCAAAATTCTAAGCAATCTGGAATTCAAATGGAAAATAAAATATAAAATAAAATGAGAAAAACAAAATATGGTTACAAAACCATTTACTTTGGATACAAGTTGGAAAATTGTACAGCACTTAACAGAATAAAAAATCAAATAAAAACCAGAAAATAAAATTCATAACTACCAATACATGAAAAAACTTATTTTCTAGAAATGAATATTTCCAACAATTGTCTACAAAGTTATATCAATAAGTCAACTGGATTAAATTTTGGTGTCAATTTTATCAATTTCACAAAGCTTTAATATTACTGTGTAGTATAAAGTTTTAAGAAAAATGGGGACAGAAGGAAAAACAAAAGGGGGTGGGTGGTGCACGTGCTTCAAAATTAACACTTGCAACGTGAATTTTCTTTGTCTTAAACCATATATCAATTACAGTAAGCACTATAAAAAAAAAAATTGTACCCAATATGTTAACTCAAAAATGTACCATGAAAAAATTGGAATGGTTATTGGGGAAAATCAAAATTGCCACAAGCAATTTTTTCAAAAGAATAAACAAGCACATTTTAGAGTTGACCAGAATTGCTAACGATGATTTTCTTGCTCGTTTTGCCATTCTGACTTCCATAGCTTTCAATCGTCTTCACAATATCCATGCCCTCAACAACGCTTCCAAACACAACGTGTTTTCCATCCAACCTTCGAATAAACAAACGCAAAAAAAAATTGTTTAAACCACAGATCCTTTACTTCTCACATGTAAGCAATGAGATGTTTAGCGTTCAAATTTAGAAACAAAATAAACAGCGTGTCAAGATGCCTGAAAGGCCAAGCAAGTGCTTTTTCTCTTCAATTACAACCAAGACCCAAGTTCCAATATGCTATACAGTGAAACCTCTATAAGCGGACCACCCACGGTTTCGTGAAAAAGTGGTCCTTCAGAGAGGTGTCGTCGAATAGAGGTACAGTTAAAAACAGCAGTTTTAAACACTATACACACTTAATGGCATTTTCTGAACAAACACAAAAATTTTAACATTGTTTTATTTTAAATTTTGTAGTTTGATTAGTAAAGATAAAAAATTAGTTACCATACATTTGTTCGTATTTCATCAATAATAGACTTTGTATTAATATGTACTGTATTTTAAGATATTTTCTAACTTGAATGACGTTCAATTATTAAAAAAATTTACAATTTATATTAGTCAAATTTATTTGAACGTTCACATTGAAATAAAAGCTGTGCTTTTATTGGTCATTTCAGGTTAGGTTTCATTATGGCTGTTAATCATTTATCTTTAAATGATTCATGTGACCATGAACCATTCAATCGAATGCAGGGTGTTCCTAAAAGTCAGTCAAATTTTGACTAGTGTCGAGCGATTTCGGCTGAAGGTATTCAGTACCTTTTATAGATGATGGCCCTATGAAATTGCGATTTCACCTTGTGTTATCTCAGAAGACAAATTCTGGACCCATATTTAAATAGTACTTTTTTATTACTGTTTTGGTATGTAGTATCTGTAGTTAAAATTTGACTACACCTTTTAAGAACACCCTGTACAGCAAACAAAAACTTGTTACAGAAAATTGCAGTTACTCACCAACTTGTCTTGATTGTACAAATGAAAAATTGTGAACCGTTTGTGTTAGCACCAGCATTGGCCATGGAAAGGATTCCTTGTAAAAAAACAAAATAAAGTTTACGCTTCTTGTAAACAAAACCAAACAAGTTTAGCCAACTTTGAAAATCAACCTTTTCATTCAGATCATCTCTTACCTGGGCCGGTGTGCTTAAGAATGAAGTTTTCATCCTCAAATTTGGCCCCATAAATGGATTTGCCACCAGTGCCATTATGGTTGGTGAAGTCACCTCCTTGGCACATAAAGTTAGGGATCACACGATGGAAAATGCTCTCCTTAAAGCCGAAGCCTTTTTCTCCTGTGCAAAGAGCTCGGAAATTCTCTGCAATTGAAAAAACCACCACAAAAAATAAACACATGAATTTTTAACAAAGCCAGAAATTCAACTTAATCTGTCTATAGAATACATATTAAAAGCTGCAACTAAAAAGGTTCACCGTTCTGCACTCATGTTCTAATTAAATACAGGATGTCCCCAAGATCGAGTCAACTGTTAACCACAGACGCTTTGCATCAAAATAAAACAAACAGTCCAGAAATGCTTTCCTTCCATGATAGATTGAAATCACATCAATACATAAGCTTATTGTCTCTTTGCAGACCGTATACAAATGAGTATTTCTAGTCCCATGTTTATAGCGCTTTGTTTTAATGAACAGCACCTGTGGTTGAAATTTAGCTACTTCTTAAGAGCATCCTGTATATTCATATTTCATTATGAACTATCCTTATTTTCCCAAAGAAATATCAAGATAAGTTACTGTAGTCATACAAAAAAAATATATACTGAATATTACATTAGTATCACTATAAAAATAAAATAATCATTTCGGCATTAAATTTCAAATACTGATTATTAACTACCCAACCTACCACACCAAGATAAAAATTTTTTTTATCTCTCCCAAGACTACATAATGAAGTTGTATCTAATATCAGAGATAACCGATTGGCTAAGTCATTTACTTTCGTCTGGACTATGATATCGATCCACTTAAACGAAACAACGAGCATATACCGTATTTACCCTTAAATAACTACATGAAAAAGTAAAAGACCACTGATTGACTGATGATTTAACACAATGAAATACTCATTAAAGATAATTGGTGTGGCAAGCCAACGTAATAATTAAGTAATTGCTAAAAAAAAATTTATGACCAGCAGAAAGAAACAAAATTGAATGGATGATTAATTTTTGAATCAACTCACCCGCAGTCCTCGGAACAACATCCGATCGTAACTATATAAAAAAAAAAAAAAAAAAAGTTGACATTATGACAAATTAGTACTAATATAATTAGATCCAGGTTTTTTAAATATCCAATATAACAAAATAAACTTCATATCCAGTTTAGATTTTTATTTTTCGATTAGACACCCAAACTCTGTGTTGCTACTTGCTTGTAGTTAGTTAGTTACTTGATTACAGTATTTTGCATGTTAGGTTAGGAAAAAAACCTCACAAAAAACTTATTAAATGAAGAATGTTTTTTCTCTTAATCTAACCTGCAAAATAAACCCATAACCAAGTACAAGCAAATAGCAACAATAGAGGTGGGGGTGTCTAATCGAACAAGTACCAAAGGTACAAAAAAAAGTAATCACTACAGGTCAGACAAAGCTATGGTCAAGTAATAGCGACCACTCGTAAATGACGTCATAGCAATTAAGAGGGAAAAAATTAACCCAAATTGCTTCGAGTTTACCAGCTTTTAGTAAACTTTGTATGTCGTGAATTTTTTTTTTAGGAAAATTCAGTATATACTAAATCATAAATAACGACTTGTAATAAAAAATAATGTCTTATAATAAATCTGTTGGAAAAAAAACTCCCCTCTCCAGTTCTTAATAGGGCAATTTTATCTACATTTAGCGTTCTTTAACCAGAAATAACATTTAAGCACCATCGTGATTCAGCATTATTGAACTTCATTTCAATAAATATATCCCGAATAAGATGGGACAGAATTATATTGTAATATAGACAAGGCCTAAAATTCCCTTTTTCCTTTTTATCACTTCCTTTCCGATACAACCACCATTTTTAATTCGAAATTCACAATCTCAATAAAATTTTTAATCTGTTCTAAGATCATGTATATCATCTATAAAAAAATATTTTGTAAAATTTCTAACTATTTTTTCATTGAAAATATACATAAAAGTTAGGCCTAATGTCCATGACCTTGGCAACGAATCGTGGAAAGTTACCGGCTAGAAACCAAGGCGCCCTTTAACCCTCGCCTTTGTCGATACAATTAACACTTTCCAATCCCCATTTTCAATTCATCCATTTATCCTTGTTCGATCGTCGAAAATTACCTATTAAGATTAATTACGAGTTGAATTATTTAAACACGTGTTGTAAGGCTTCATTTTTTTTTTGATCAACCTTGTCAAAAAATATGCACGCGGTCGAGCACAAGTTGGCGGTTGGCACCATTTCGAAAACGTGTTGAACCTCCTTCCCCCACCCCCACTGAAAAAAAAAGAGACAAATATTGCATCCTATTTTTTTTTACCTCAAACACGATGCGACCAAGAGGTGTTCCATCAGCAGACATATCGAAAAAGCATCTTGGAAGAGCCATTTTCGAGTAGAAACGTTGCGAATTACACCTATCTAGCAACCGGGTCCGGCAATAGCTTCCACTGGACGATGAAAGTAGCGAGCTGATTCTGCTAAGGGCGCGCATGGTGAGAGCCATTTTAGACGTTTATAATTAGATCTGCTTCCGCTGTAGTTTCCAAAATAACTCGTCTATTTTTGTCAAACGATTAATGTTACCGGGAATTGAGTCTCGTTAAAATGTCATCGCGATCAAGTTTTTATTTTTACAAAAATCGGAAACGGTGCAAATTAGTTTAAAAAAGGTGGTACTATTTTATTACGACGTTTTACAACATGACCCCTGAATTTAACACTGGAGACCCCGCAGGATATCCATGCGCTAAATGTAGCGCGATTTGAGTCAATAAAAGGAGGCCTTTGTTGTTTGGTTGTGAACATGCATTATTATGTGTCCCACTGCATCGTAAATTATTCTCGTTCGCATAAATTGATCGGCATTTTTTATTTTTATTTTGATAATAAATTTTATTCGATTTTTTTTGTTAACACGTGTGGTATTTATTGAATATGAAAAAAATAATGAATATTTCGTGCTTTCTATAATTCAACTTTATGATTCAATTTCCTGTATTTGTGCAACGCAGTGCAGCACCTTTAGCTCTAGGTGTAGTTTTACTGCAGTACGCCACTTATTTATGTACCATGGACAATTGGACATGGTTCATATAAAAAAAAAACATATAATTAAATTACAAATTAAACCTGATAATACGCGTCACAATTTTTAAGGTATCGATTGAAAATGCATCCAACTACATATTTTCAGTGGGAAAATTCATTAAATGCCCGAAATCGAGTAAATTTTTGCTTTATATAATTTAATAAATAGTATTTAATATATAGTTTATATATTAAATATAAGTTTTTGAATACCGATATAAAAATGAACATGTTAATTATACTACCTGTAACCTACATTATTTTAAAGTAAAAATTCACTGTTTATTATAAATTCACTATTTTATGTATCGGTGTACCCGGTATATTTACACCAATACATGAAATGTATAGTACCGTATATATTTTTAAAGCAAACCGGCGATATGTAGAAGTGGAATCTAGGCATTTTCAATGTCAAGCCTGGTTTAGGCAATGTATGAAATTAGCACTGGAATAGTTACGTTAAACAAGAATTTTTTAGGTTTGGTTTAAATGTAAACCTAAATTTAGGCTTATATTGTTTTATGTGGAAATGGTATTAATCAACGTAAACTAACCTTAACTTAAATAGTTGTATACAAGATCTTATTTCATACTTTGCCAAAAGAGGCTAAGCAATGTGTAGAATGCTTGGATGCTAGTATTCTATACACTGCCGATAATATATACAGCACCGGTACTGTATTTATATATACACACGAGTATAAAAATTAAACAAGTCGTGCCTCTCCGTTTCCCCCCATAAAAACATCCAAATTCGAACGTTAGCTCTTGAATTTCTGAATATGCCCGTTACTTAAAGAACATTCTACACGAACATTCTTTAATGATACTATGAAATAATAAAACTTAAGCTTATCAACATTTCAAATTTACGGTAATCCAGTTTTCCACTTTGTGTACGACGTATTTCACTTTATATCACTATCAGTATTTTAAATTACAATAGCTCAAATTCACAGAGACGATGCAATAATCTTTGTAATTCATTTTGATTTGCATCGCGATGGGTATAGGGTTTTGAGTACGATGAAATTGACAATCCAAGGGATTAAAATGTATAATATTTTTATCTATACTTTCTTTAGATATAGAAATACTTAGGATAGTGAATGTTATACTGTAAATTTTCTAGTCAAAATTTGAATTGAATTCAAATTCCGAATATATAAATATCATTGACATAAAATATCACTGACGACATTAAATGTGAATGACTTTAAATATCAAAGTGCATTTTGCAAAGAAACGCTAACTTCTGAGTCGACCTATATTTTATGATTCATGAAATCAACATATGGTAGGGTTGTGAAACTATTTTTTTAAAACTGCCACTGTAATAAAAAAATACTGCCATTGGACATTTATCCCATCCTGTAAAATGGTATTCTTATAACTTTTCTTATATCATTTGAAAAAAATTATCTTTATGAACACTTTTCAAGGCAGCTGTTGTTTTGTCTTCAGGAAGTTGTTTAGGTTTCAAACATTGCGTGCATAAACCGGAAAATGATGACATATTTACAATTGGTCATAAAAAAAACACGCACAAAAATATGAGTACGTTAGGTTTTTATAATAAAATTCTACCTTATAAAAACTACGTAAAAAATATCAAGCTGCAACTTTTTCCGAAAATGTAATGAAAAGTTAATGATACCCGTAGAGGCCTAATGTTAAAAAGTTAAAATAATTTTAAGTTCTTACAAAATTCTTATTGGTTTTAATGCTAATAAAAATGGCATTCAAAATACGGTATATTAAACCACTACATACACAGTTTATAAATTTTGAGAACAATGTGCAAACTTATTACTAATTTGTCACAGGTAAAAAAATTCTTAAAGGAAATTTTTTACCTAGGTGATAAATTATGTTAATCAGGGCAAGGAATTATTCTTTTGAAGCTTATTGTTTATTCTATACTATGTACATTAAAAAAGCCTTTTAAGCATACTCTTTGCGGGATCCTACTGTCATATACAGATATACTGTATGTACACGCCTAACGCAAAAAAATACTTGATTTCTGCATGTTTTGATTTATGCGAATTAAAATTTATGCAAACTTTGAATAATGAGTTTTTAACCGTTTTTTTTTTTGCTATTGGTGTTCTTTGATTTTGTGTTCTTGTCTGTGTTTCTCTTAAAAAAGCCTTTCAGTACAGAAGATGAAATGTTTGGTTTTCGTCAACATTGTACCCATTCAGTAAAGGTAGGGAAAGTTTTTTGAAAAAATCTTTTCTTTTATCCAATTTTTAATTCGGTATTCAATTTATGCATGTTTTGAGAAATCCCATTTCGGTTTCTGCACATTTCGATTTATGAAAATGTTTATTTATGCGAATTTAAATTTTTGTGATCTTTGAGTAATTCGATATTTGATTTATGTGAGTTTTGAATTATTCTGTTTTTGATTTTTGCAATGTTTGATTTATTTATATATGCGATTTTTTTCTTACATTGTACTTATGCGGTTTTTTATTTTATGCGTTTTTTTTATTTTATGCGGTTCTCGTTTTATGCGTTTTTGGTACATTGGACTATAACAGTATATTCTATAAACAATTGTAGATGGCAGTATACGGTCAATTCCCAGCTCACAAACTCACTCATAAGTGAAGTTAATATAAAGAGTAGAATATTAAAGTATGTACAGTATATTAATTGAAACTAGTTTAAAATGCTACGTTTGAATTATGAAAATTTAAGTCAGACGTGAATCGCAAAACAGATTTATTTTTTACTGAAGTTTTTAACCAAATTACCAAAATAGAAAACTATTGTGAAAAAGCGAACCACATTAATGACATCGGAAAAAATAAAAAAGCTGACTCAGGAAAGTTAAAGTGAATCACAAAATCCTTATGGTTTTAATGAATACTGGTAAATAGCCCGTCAAATGACGGGTGACTAGCATTTCGAATAGTTATCGTTAACCCAAGCAGAAAAAGTTGTCCGCTTTGTGTGTTGGTAGTCTGATAAACCTGTTTATTTGTTCCTTGGGTGGGTCATGACGTGGGTGGGTGTCCACAATTTTCTAAGTAGGTCGTTCAAATTTCGTGCGCAAGAATATCATTGGATGGTACTGAGAACCAATGAGCAATCGAAAACAAAGTCACTTTCGGGTTTTATTTAAAGAGGTCCTGGTCGCGACACAAGGATATCTAAATCTAACGAATCGAATGATAATAAAAATGGCGAGATGTATGTAATTTATAGATTTTGAGTGCATTATTGGTTTTCTAACACAATCCTAATCATGACACGCTTTAACATGCGCGTATACATGGGGGGGGGGGGCGTCGCGGAGTCATCTCCTCAACTTCATAACTACTGTATAAGAAATTGAAATTATTTACTTTCTTATACCTGACCCGAAATTGTTTGATTAAATTCGAAAAAAATGTCTTCCAAATTCAATCGAAAATTGGGATTTATTGTGTAATGTTTTCGGATTATAAAAATGATTTATATGTATCAGTAAAAGATGTATTTATAATTTACATGTATTATACAGAGTGATCCAAAAACGATACCACTATTTAAAGCATAGTTTCTCATGAACTGCTGATGCAAGTGGAAAAATACAAATACTATGAAAGTCTAACTAAAGTTTTTTTCAACGATATATAATAATTCAATGTTATCTATATTAATAAACGACCAACCTGCTTTTCCTCACCACATATGAAAATGCCATACCGAAATCTATATTCTAACAACTGTATAACGAATATTTCGAAGCAATTACAACTGTAACGAAATTTGAAGCAACATGAGTTAAAACATTGCATAATAAAAACAAAAACTTTTTCCGTAATTTAGAAGGGATCTTTACTAGCGGCTTCCATAATTTGGTCACAACGGCCGCGTGAAAAACACATACAGTCACCTCATAAAATGTTGTAAAATAAAATGATGATTTCACAAGTGGGCCTACCTATGCCTACCTTTTTTATCTGTCCCGAGCTAGTGAGGTTTACTATATGTAGAACCTACAGTATTTAATCAATGCCTTTAAGAACGTCCTTAGCAGTGATTAGCACCAACTACTTTAAAAGTCAAGTAATTCAATTCAACATGTTCCGATGATTCAACGTCGTTTTTACTTATGTTCCCAGTATCGTACACACTTGAAATTCGGTATACTTATTAATCTTGCGTGATAATTTTATGTCAAATTTGGAGACATCCAGGTCGCGTTAGTTACGACCTTGACAGTATTTAAATACCGGTTTTACCTGGTAAAGTGTTGCTTATGCTCCGATCCACTTTTTTTTTAAGTTTCGATTTTGGTTAGCATACAATCAGTTAACAAGAATAAAAACAACTGCATTCAGCTTTAAGTGCTCAAAACCATTGGATGTGGGAAAATAGAAAGCTTTTGATTGGTACTTGGAGGCCTGTACCCGGATGAAGCTGTTAGCGCTTACTGTGGATATATTACGGATTGTTAAATCGAAATATAAATATAAAGCAATATTTTGATTGGCTGGCTTTGGCTTAAACCACGCTTGGTGTTGTAAGGTGTTGCTTACGCTTTGATCCGCTTTTTGTAATACTTTCAACGACCCGGATGACGCTGTTAGCGCCAGTTTTTGGTGAAATAAACAACTTTAAATCGGAATATAAATATGAAGCTATACATGTATATTTATTGGCTGGCGATTGACACTTAATAGTGTTGTCAATAACTCGAAATATGAATATAAAGCAATATTTAACATTTAATGTGCTACTATAGACTTTAATGTGCTACTACTATTTTTCTGTTATTCTATTAAAATTAATTTTATTATACACAAATTTAATTTTAATATTTTAATGGAAAAAGAAACACCATTTTTTTTAAAATTAAAAGCTCAAATACTGAAACTGCGATTGGATATTGAAACCTAAAACTTATTGTTTCTGGCCCTGCCTTGAATAAAAGGTTGTGCTTAAAAACAAAGTTTTTATCTAATCTTGTTAAAAATTTGGTTCGAAAACAAAAGCTCAGTATCAAACCTGGTTAAAAGGTTGTACTCAAAAACTAAGTTTTTTTCCTATTATACTTGTTTACGACAATAGTTAACACTTGTTTCGCAACCACTATGGAGTAAATTTCAAAACGACTGCCAATAAATCTTGTCAATAGTTCGGGTTTTTGTTGTTTAACCCAAAATTTGAAAACCCACACCATTTTGCTTTCCATAGATAGTATCAACTACTCACTTCACTAAATGTTGTGGACATCATCCGCGTTGACATGACGACTTACACGCTGAAAAGACAATGGCTCAGCCGGTGCGCCCTTTAAACACCATATACTTGTATACCTGAAAGTGTTTCCCAATTTTCAGTGAGAAAGTAATGTTGTGTTTTAACGCAAGTTATGGTTGCCAACTATGAAACTCCATGAAACACACGAGCACGTTGGAATTTTATTTACGAGGCCCAGAATTCTTTATTTAACGGCAAGAATCTTTGACGTAATAATGAGTTAATTTCCCTCCTCTCTCTTGTTCATTAAAAAAACAGAACAAAAACGGTGTGACATTCAGATTCAACAGTTATTGCCCAGGACACAATATGTTAAATAGTGTCACCAGTTTTGCAACGGACAGTAAATTCTATCACTCTGCTAATAATGTACATGCCCTGGCGTCCACTGTTTTCTAGCTATTGACGATCTAATCCTTTTATGTCGCTTCTACCACAAGTTGGTGGTGAAGCTAGTAATGACAAATTAAACTAGTATTGACCATTTGGAGAACTAGTATTGACCAGTATTGACTAGTATTGAACTAGTATTGACTAGTATTGACCATTTGATCCTTGGTCAAAATTTCAACATTTCACTTTTTTTCGGGGTTCTTCCGTTTCTTCCTGCTTCGTAAAACTTTATTCCATCCTTGTCATCATTCCTGCACTTCCTGATTTAATGGGGACAAATAAAAATGCCGTATGGCCAGTCATTGCCCTTGCAAAAAAAACCAACCAAATACCAACCTCAACTTTATCAGCCATTGATCATAATGATGTTTGGCCAATCTGACAAAAAAAATTATACAAACTGAAGCCCAGTATAACAACACAAACTGTGAAGCAAATCTAAAAATATAACAGCGTGCAAGTCGAAATTGTTATTTCCATCGTTCTCCACAAATCACATCGTAGAAAAAAAACGAAAGTACTAAAATAAAGAGGTTGTCGTCAAGTTTTAATTGTATGTCTAACTTTTTCGATTTTTCAAATTCTTTATTTTTTATCGCTGTTTCAAAACAATTTTACGTTATGACGTCATACGTGAACGGTCTATTCGCCTGCTATTCGACTGCGGCGATTCGAATGGTCGCCATCGTACCGTCGTCTCTCACTTCGATTCGAAAATAGGCTCTAAATAATTTTTTAAAGTTATCTAAAATTCTGAAACCGAGTGGAAAGGATGTGTTGAAGTACTATCGTGATTCGACAAATGTCATTTAATTTATGCCGTTTAATGTCAAATAATTTTATGTCTTCCTTTTTTAATTTTTTGATTTTTCGAATTATTTGTTTACATACGTAAACTGTTAGAGCAGAGACGCGTTTAGAAATGAAAGTATTTTTCGAATACCTTCATTTTTTGAAAATGAAGGTTCAATACCGAAAATACCGAAAATAAGGTTCAATACCGAATCTTATTTGAAGGTATTTTTTGATTCACCATCGTAAGGATACTTTTTTTAGGTTTTCTTCGTGCTATCGTTATTTTTGGGCTTTTAGTAGTGTGTTTCAGTAGTGCTTTAGTAGTTTTAGTAGTGGCTTTCAGTAATGTGTTTTAGCTGCAACCAGCACAAACATCGACTCAGCTGTTGAGAGAGACTCTCTCACCATCTGATTCTTGGTCTCGCTCTAGGCCTTTTGTCGACTGGACGGCTGTCCTAGATTCGGTAGGCCAGTCTTTCCCGAGGCATTCTCAGGACATGCCCAAGCAATCTAATTTGAGATCTCTCTATCCAGAGAAGTAGCGGTTCGACTTTGAGGCTTTCGCCGCACTTTGTCGAGCAGAGTGCGTCCTGCAACCCGTCGAAGAAACTTCATCTCGGCCGCTTGCACACGCGATCTTGTTTTTTCGGTCATTACCCAGAGTTCATGACCATAGGTGAAAATGGGTAGGGCGGAAGATCGAATTGAAAACGGAGAGTTTTGCCTCTCTCTTACAAATGATTCCTCGATACAGCTGACAGCTGATGCATTACTGCAGCTGAGTTGGTATTTTGTGTATTTATTCAACTGAGTTGATATTTTGTAAAAAAAATTTGATGATTTTTCAGGTTGCCGTTTATGCCAATCCTTTCCTCGGTTCCTGTGTGTCGTACTTCTGTCGAAGCATTAGAAGCGAAGAGGACGTTTGAAAAAGTTTACCTCTTCGTCACGGACAAGGCTGGTTGTGGGTGCTTGGCTCCTTGTCAAGAACATTTAATCTTTTATTTTCATTCGAATCATGTATTTCCACACCCGAGTTTGTTTATGTTGTCAGTGGGCTTCGTTGTTAATCAAGTAGAAGAATACAAGGAAACCTTTGACGACAGTGCGACAAAATACCTTTCCGATTTGGGGGGGATGTTAGGTATGATGCTGGGCATTTCGGTAATGATGCTGTTTTCATTAGTCAGGAAAATCACCATCAGGTGGTAAATAGCTGCTTATTTTCTACACCGGTTTGGTTAAATATTCACCCAAAGCGCGAGACGTAAGATAACCCGATTCTAACGATGTAGCGTAACCCCCTCGATTTTTAACACTCACCCACCAACTTTGCATATGTTTGTGTTAACGTTTCGATGGTAATGCTATCGATGCATGCCATCGATACCACGTGGAATGTTTACATAACTAGATTCCCCGCGGTTACCATACCTACCGCGGGGAGGTCACGTTCTAGTAATAATAATGAATACGTTGTAACTAGAAATAAACCATACATATAATGAATATGTTGTAACTAGAAATAAACCACGTGGTTGTTATAGTAACAACGGTGTGTCTAGAGGCAAACCTTGTGTTTATACTTTTTGTATTCAATTTTTAGTTTATTATCTTATTAGTTTACAACTTATGTTTATGCAGTTTATTATTGTAATTTAAATTTGCACTCAAATTTGCCTTAGGATCATGTGGTACATGTTTATTACTATTTTTACGTGGACATAATGAAGGAAGGATACAGCTGGGTAAATTATTTGTATGTAATAATAATAATACCATTCCTCAGTCATCAATATGCGAGTTTCGATTTTGAGTATGCATGTTTTTGAAATATTGACTAATCGTATTGTTTCTTAATAGTTCATTCGAAGCCCCTAGAAAATGAAGTTGAAAGAAAACTTAACTGCAATGCTATAATATTTTGAAACATCCCACCTTTTTTGCCCCCAAAATAACCCAAGGTTAATCATTGTACCATACCATTTTTTTTTTGCCGAATGAATCTTTTGAAAAGTATTGTTTCTGATGAGAGAACTTTGCAAAATCGTTGCTCGGGCGATATACATATACGGGTGCGATTGTGCGTTGGTTCGAACGCTAGAAAAGGTCGTTTCTATGGGAAGCTCTTTATTAATTTCTTGAAGGAAAACAACTCTTTACTTTGGGCCCCTGGAGTGGTGCAAAAGGCGTGAAGCTACCAGTGCCGCCGTCGCTAGTGCTGCTGCTGCTAACTGATTAAATTGGTGGCATGACGAAGCCAGCCGTGAAGGCGTGGGCGACAAAGAAGCTGCCTTTGTCAAAGCCCGAAACTCATCAGCGGTCGTGATGCCTTTAATTACCAACAACTTTCACGGCTTCAGTCAGTGGAAGCGTAACAACAATGTGTCATCGTTCGACTTTGAGTCAATCAGCGAAAAACAGGTGCTTCACTTACGTACCAAGTGGAAAAGCGTCATTTCGGGGTCGTTGTCAAATATGATAAAGAAAAAAAAAAGAAGAAGAAGAAGCAAAAAAGACGCTAGGTAGAAGGTGAGAATATGAGGGGAAGGGGAATGTAGGGGTGTGTGTGAATAGAATAGAAAAGAAGGTTTAAAGGTGATTGTAGCGTAACGATAGTGTTTTGTGAATTTGGTTTATGCACGGTTGGTTTTGAAAAGAAAAAGTTAAACAAGGATGGTGTGTTAGGTAATTATTATTAAGGACGTGGAATTGTGTCGTGGCGTATGATTGACACGTTTTATTTTTTTTTTGAACCTGGAGAGTTTACGCGTTTGGAGTTGCTAGCTGGCGTTATACATATGTGTTTTCTTGATATTGTTAATGATTTATTTATATATATACAGTAGAACTCCGTATCCGCTGATTCAGCATCTGCGGTTACAGTTATGTGCGGTTGACTTCGTTTCTATATTATATGGAAAATTTGTACATTTTATAATTTTTAAATTGTGCGTGATGAAATCTTATGGCTGCCTTTTGTTTTTAAACAAATTGCTCTCAATCGAAACAAAAGTGATGTTGGAAAATCAAACACGCCAAAGAGAAGCTGTAAAATTGTATTAAAATTGGAACTGTTTTATTCTATTGTCACTATTATATTCTATTATATTATCGTTATTTTGATGATGTTTTTCTCTGCTTAATTTATAAATTAAAGTATCACGAGCACGTATTTGCATGTAATAAATAGCGTTTGCTATTATCTGCGGTTTCAGGAATCCGCGGATTGGCGTGGAACCTATTCCCGCGGATACGGGGATACTACCGTGAATGTTGTTGTTCATGATATTAATTTATTAATATCATAAAATATTATAAATTCATTGTTATTATTAATATAATAAAACTTTATTAAATCTGAATACATTTTGATAGTTACACATTTAGCTGGAAACTTTCGATTTCACGAAATTGTGTTGTGTAATTCACAAAACATGTCATTTTTTAGGATGTAATTTACGCTGTTTCGAGGAGACGTAAGATGATGAATGATTTTATTTTTAATTCATTTTAGCACTTATTAATAATTTATAAGCAATGCCATGTGTATAGACCTAGATTTGTATAGTATACATTTGAAGCGTGTTTTCAAATTCGGTCAGTAACGTTTTAATATACACTCCTGATATTTAAATATAGGAATTATATTTTTTAAAAAATTGATTTTGTGCATATATTGTCTTCTTTATAACAGCGAGGGTTTTCACTTTTTTAACGTTGGCTCACAGTAAATTAAAAATATTAACGCGTTTCAGTTAAGCGGTTCACCCTGTATGTTTTTCTGCAGGTGTAGTCAAAGCGGTGTTTGTCGGCAAGTACAACAATAAATTAATGCAACAATAAGTACAACAATAAATTAGTGCAACAATAGATATTTTTACTAGCTTATACAGAGTGTCTTAAAAATGTACCCATACCTCACCAGTTCAGAGCGGTCTTAATTTTCGTTTGTCGTAGGTGACACTGATGTAATATAATGGCTGATCTTAGAATTAAACTTTTAAAACAAACATGTCCTAAATTGCTGAGTTTTGACGAGTAATGGTAATGGTGAGTCGTGTAGGTGGTTCTGTTTGAAACTCATTTCACTGCTTTTTCTGAACCCTCCTTTTCACTTCAACTACGATTGAACACTTCCAGTGACAACTTATTTTTTTGTTCAAAATTTAAGCCTAAGATCAGCCATTATGTTACATAAGTTTTCACATAAGACACGAAAATTAAGACAGTTATGGACTGTAGAGGTGTGTATACGTTTTTTTTAGATATCTTGTATATAGTTTATAGAATATAAAGCATATGTATACTGTAATTAAACACACGAATAAGTTTATGGACTACACTATTGATATTTAGAAACAACTCTTGTTGGGCAGTTTGTATAACAGTACGGTGCTGCAGGGAAGCTTGTTTTAATTTTATGATCACTTTCAAACGCAATTGAATTGTTTGTTTTTCAAAATTAATTAGGCCTATGTTACGGGTTGTTTTTAGAGTATTTTTATCGAATTTGTGCATAATTTATTTGTTTATTATTTTTATTTTTATTTATTTTATTCTTTCACAATTCTTAGGGATCAACCAAAAGTACATTGATATTAGAGAATAAACACTTAATCAATAAAATTAAAGTTACAATACGATATAACAAAATCCATATGATACATGGATTTATAAAATTTAACACAATCGCAATCATTTCGAGTTCTAAAGTAAGCTGGATATTTTTTTAAACGAAATAAATAGCATGTTGTACATAGATTAAACGCGTTGTGAGGAAGGCACTAAGCGCTTGTGGAAGCGCCTTGTCGCTATGTTGTATGATAGTTGGCACGTATAGATGTTAATTATTCCAATCTTTGAACGCAGCTCGAGGTACTCTGTATTGTGTTTTTTTTTAATCGAATTGCTATCTCCCCCATAAAACTGATAAAGATGCTTTTACTAGTCTCGGTCGTTATTCATGTGCATCACCTTAACCCAATTTCGACGTTACTTACTATTTTAATGAAACTCAATTCGCTCATTTGATTGGTAAAAAAAAAAGATAAAAAAAAAAGAAAAAAAAATCGTCATTGGTTTTCAATATCGATCACGATCAGTAGTTCCGGGTACATTTCCTGGGTAACACGACCTTTCCTCTTCAAGTCGGTTATTTGAAACGGAATTATGCACGTCACACCGAACCAACATCCTTTTTAGACGTCCAAACGTTTGAGAAACGGGGATTTGGTGTTTGTTGTTGGTTTTGGTGGATAAAGAGCCTCTCTCTTTCTCTCTCATCCATCCATCGACCCACACAGACACACACACACACAGACACTCCATCGTTCGTCGTTGTCGTCTTCTCGGGTTTCTTTCAAGCAGATTCGTGATTGGGCGAACGCGACGAAAGACAGAAACAAACACCAGCGCTCCGAGTGGAATGACAGTCGCTTCACGTGGTCTGCCGATCGGCACTAATCGATTGGATCCATTTACACACCCGATCCACACTGTCCAATATCCTTGAGCGCTTTTTCCTCTCGATCCTTTTCTCTGCTTAAAAGAGGAGGAGAAAGAGGAAAGTGAGTGAAAGGGGAAGATGGGGAGTGGTAGTAGTAGTGGGAGGAGGAAAAGTGAAAAGAGGATGCAACGTCGGGTCGCAACAGTTCTTTTTAATGATGCTCAGCTACGCTACGCTGCGCTCCAAGACACCGTAAAAGACTCTGTCTCCTGCCTGTGCTCTGTGGCGGAAGCCACTTGGCTTCGGTGTCGCCCGCTTCGAGGCTCATCGTTTCCTCTCGTGGACGGTGAACCCTTTTCTGGACGACGACCCCGGGTTAATCTAGCGTACATTGCAAGCACAGTAAGAAGAAGAGAAAAGAGCGGAAGGTGGAGCTGTCTCCTTTCGTACCCCCTTTTTCTTTCTTGAAACCACGAATTGGAGAGAAGCCATTAAAAGCGTCAAAAGAAAGAAAGAACAAGAAAAAAAAAAGGAGAATAGACTCTTGTTTCTTACTACCTTGTTTTGGAGTGGAGTTACCACTCAGGTGTTTTAAGTGTTTTTTATTTATGCACGAACTGTACTTAACCTAGCTATCTTAAGCGTCTTGTTTAGCTCGGGCGTTGTTGTTGTTGTTGTTGTTGTTGGCAAACCTAAACAGCAGGCCTTTTTTAATCCGCCCAACAAGTCCTTCGAGCGATGATGTTAATAATGATGATACTTCCGCGTTGTTGATGCTTCTTTTATATATACACTCGTCGTTTTCACTATGTAAAGAAGCTTACTGTATGAATTTAAAGATGAGATGAGTGCGATTTAATTTTCACTTTATGGTTTGGAAGACGGAAAGTGACGATCTTTTTTTTTGAGTAGTAGATCATTCTAAATGAATTATGAAGGAGAAGAATTTTCTCCTAATCGTATTCAGAGAAATATGAAAGGATTGCTTGCTCATTAATCAAAAATAATTTATTTTGTTTTAAAGTTAGAATGTTTAAGAGTAGCCTAATGACATATTTTACCGCGAAAATGCGAATTTGCGAGATACTACGCGTGAAACATGATTCACCTGTACTTAAAGATGCATACTCAAACATAAAACTGATACATTTGCATAACTTAATTTTAATAAGTTGCTGACATTCTTTTGTATTTCGTTATTATTGACCATTCTTATGGTATTAATAAAGACCGTATCACAATCAATAGAAACATACCAAACAATCGGTAAATGGACCACTTGTGTATGGGATTCTTATCATATCCATATTTCATTCCATAAAAGGCAGTGGTAGCAAGAATCAAAAACCAATTTCCAAAATGGAAAAAGTGGGAAAGTGCTTTCCACATAATGAACGTTTGGAATCAGTTTTCAATCGCTACTAGACTAAGGAATATCCGTCAATAACAACGGGGGAAAAACACATTTCATTGTTATAATTTTAGTTTATCTCATTAATTTCTGTTTACGTTCATGTTGTTATGGTAACGTACATTAAGATGATTATGAAGGGTGCTCTTAAACGATCTGACCAAAATTTTAGGTGGATAAAAATAAGGCATAAAGTTGTCTATATAAACATGGGTTCGGAAAACGGTTCCCCCCCACACCGGACTTCCTGAACGTATTGGAAAAACATATGAGTTCATCCTGTAATATGTTCGAAAGGAACCCATGTTTATATTGACTTTTTGCTTTGTTTTGATGCGTAGTATTTGTGGTTTAAAATCTGGCCAGACTTTTTAAGAACACCCTGCATATAGTGAACTATGTTTCTCAGCATATTGTTACAATCCTATAAGGTAGCATGTTTACACTCACGTTGGTGTGATATAGTACTCCTGTGGATTTCAAGCGCTTCAGATACAGATTTAGGTTGTTTTTTTATATACAGATACAGTATATATTTAATGGAGGTTCCAAATTTGAACATGGATCTAATTGAATATAACGTGTTCCTTATTTACTCGCTAGTCGTGGTTGCTATTTTTACGTTTTGTTAATAACAATAATCAATACAAAGTTAGTGATCGGAGTTAGTTATTATGTTGCTTGTCATCCTCCACCACCGAAGATTAAAATTACAGGGTTTTTCCCATTTTAATTTTTTGGCTCGAAGATGATGAGTCAAAGTTTGAGCAAGTGACATTTATTTATATTTTTTTTTCCACGGAAAACATGATAGTTTTTTTTATCATGATTTTAATCGTATGAGTAATGACAGCTGTGGGTTGGGCTCATGTCAACAGTTTTTTGTCTGCACCTGCTCGTCTAATTTCTTTCATCTCTATTATACCTAAAAGTTTCAACGATTTTTCTCTTCATTCAAATTGTACATCTTTTGTTTCATTATGCACAGTTCTTTGTTTTTCCTTTGACTTTGTTTGTTTAAGTAATTCTTAACATGTAAAAAGATTATTCCATTAAAAAGAGTTTAGTAATGCAAATTTTGAAACTAAATCAGAGTTGTAAACTTAAATTATTAGGACTAATATCTTTTGATAACAATAGCCGGCTGATAACATTAAACAATGGATATCAACCATTATACTGTATCTTGGGACCGATGATAATGATAACAATAGTCAATTGGTAATATTATCCGTGATTATAATAACCGGATTCCAATGGTTGTTTTTGTCTAGGTATATTGTTTTTTATCATGTTGGTGTAGCTTTGCTACTTTTTATTTGTTTTATCGTATTATATTGATTGGTTCGTTGTACTGTATTCTTGATCATTGAGGACTAATAAACTGTAGTATATTTATATTTTCACTTAGCAAGTTGAATAGAAATGAAGTGTTAGTTCACATACGTTAATGTTTTATTATAACTAAAGTTTTAGATTATAATGATCACATCATCTAAATGACAGTTGGTAATTTTATGTCGGTTTCACTAGAACGTTGAGTCTGGATCTTATTGGTGAATTCAAGCGGTTGTTGAAAAATCAGTTGTCGATGGAAAATTTGGAGTATAGTTGTATAGTTGTTAGTTTTTATTAGGGTGAAAGGGAAAGCGAAAATAAAATAAAAAGAAATGAAAAAGAAACCCTAACAGTATCATTGAATCCACTCCACCGAGCATGGAAGTTTTCAAACCATCTGCTGTTTTGGGGAAGTTCCATAAGCGATTTTGTTCCTAGTACTAGGCTGTTGTTTGGGTTATGTGGTCGTATGTTGTTACGATTGCACGTTCACAGGCGGCAAAGATTCCATTGCACACACACACACACAACCGATGTTGACGTGCACCGGAGGTAGTGGATAGGATAGGAGAAGAAGAAGAAGAAAACTTAGCATTTCATTCGACTCTACTCGTTTTCCCACTGATTTTACATTTTCCCTCCAGAATTCATGAGTTTTGTGCGAGAGCAAGCTGTTCCTTCTCAAGAGCCAATTGCCTGCAGTCTTGTGTGGCATTATGCTTTTCTAAGCCATTTACCAGAGAAGTTAATTTAGAAAAAAAAAAGGGGGGAAGAAAAAAATATAATCGAGGCTGTTGCACCTTATTCTCCGACTTGCCAATTTACTACCAAGTAATTGAGTTCTTATGTGAAAGAGCAACCCCCCAGGCGCTTAATGGGGTTTTTACATTGTCTATGTATAAGAGACAACGACGTTCGACAGGTGATGTTTGTTTCGAGAATGGGAGGTTGTTTTTTTTCAACTAACTTACTGTAAAATATTATTTTAATTGAAGCGCAATATAATGATAAGCCACATTTTAAAAATTGTTTAGGAGAGCTGTTTTTTCAGTGAGAAATTTCACAGAGTACCATACTGAAAAACAAAGTGATTCTCTATGTTCTATATATTAGGTGGTGCCATTTTCTGGAAAATCCAGGAAGTGGTAAAGTGGTACTGTTTCTACAAGCTATAAATAGAAACAGTACTAAAGGGGCAGTTTAATGTAAAAATGCCATTTTTGTAGCTTATCATTGTATTGCCTGGAGGCTTTAAATATGAGATATTGGTTTAATGCTGCTAGTGTTTGTATAAATTTCGTTCACCATTAACGATAAGTGTTAAAACTGACAATGTGGAACGAATATTCTCATATTCTGTTAAGTGTGTAACCCAATGAAGGCTTTAAATTTTAACTAATGTTTTTTTCTCAACACACATCATTTAATTAACATATTAATATGTTATTTATTTTGTTTTGTTCTAACATCAGTTTGGTCTATTTTATTTCTTTTTATCTTTTATTTGACTGTATTTTATTTTGGTTATACAATATGCACGATGTTGTACTGTTTTTTTCTCTTTATTTCTGGTCATTGACTTTTAGAAACCTGGTTCATTTAGCTCGTTATCCAATGCTTTCTTTCTTAATTAATTAACGGTAATCGTATATATTATTCAAACCTAACAGCTTTTACTTAAAGGTGACAACCCACATTCGCGTCAGAACGTTTCGCGTCTAGACTTCGCAACCACTTATTTCTTCTGCGGAATAATTTGCACATTTCTTGTTATGTATTTTACGTCGAAAAATTAAACATTAAAGTAGAGACCAATTAAGCGCGATTTTTTTCCATTAAAGAGATTTTTTTTGCTCTTTTCATTACTTGAAACGAATAAGTTTTCATGTTTAGTGATTTTGTTTTTCTCCGAAAAAGAAAAAGGTTCAAAATAGAGTTTATTGTTTGGATTTTGTTTTTGGGAAAAGTTTATTCGCCCGGTCTTTTGTCTTCCTTTTGTATCTACCCCGTTAGGCATTGGTTTGCTTAGTTTATCGTGCATCACTTAAACCTCACTCTTTTAGTTCGCTTTCCTTAATGTAAGGAAAATGAAAATGCTCTTAGGCACCAACTGACTTATGTTTGTTCTTTCGTTTAATGCTACTTTCCTGTACGTGTTTACCCTGCGAGGCACATTGCCTAAATGAAATTACACGTTTAACACTCCAACGCAGTTTTATGCAGAAAACATGAGTTAAGTAAGTGGTGTGTGTGGTCCCATTTATGCAAGGAGGAAAAATGGAGCAAACTATTCCCCATAGACTTAAAAGACAACGTAACCGATTCAAGCAAGACAATTTTATATGATATACTGTATTTAAGTCAGATGCATATATATATATTATTGTCAACTATACAGGGTGTTTCTTTTCAAGTGAAACAAGCAAATATTTTGCCTGGTATTGCAGATACGTCGATTATAGCATGGAGGTAGAAGGTTACCTTACCTTCTACCTCCATGATTATAGTAATATGAAATATTAGAAGGCAACCCAATGGTGCTATTAAAGTCTAGGCCTAATGGTGCTATTAAAGTTTAAGCCTAATGGTGCTTTTTTTCATTGACCTCGACATCAATTTTCAAGGAAATTGCATTCTCGTATCGAAAACCGTGAATCGTAGCTACCAAGTCGAATTTAGAAAGTTGTAGCTAAAGCTTCATTTATTCAGAATACAGTGTCGTTTCATTTATTTCCCATAATTTAACCGAAATAAAAAAGCAATCAAGCAATCTCTTCCTATATTATGTCTCACTGCAGGACTTACCACTATAATTCCACGCACAGAGCCCGTGAAAAAGCAGTTTCCGGTTGTTGCATCTTTCTCTATATTATGTCTCACTGCAGGACTTACCACTATAATTCCACACACAAAGCCCGTAAAAAGGCAGTTTCCGGTTGTTTCCTCTCTTCCTATATTTGGGTTTTGAATATAACTATTTCGAAACCCGAGCGAAGCCGGGTATTGCAGCTAGTAGTGATTAAAAAGCACAATGCTGCTACAAAAGCTTCTGTGCAGGTCATTCAAACTATGCGAAAACGAGATCTTAGTTATACATCTTTAAAGTCGTATTTAATATTGAATCTACGACAAAATGTTGCCATAATAAATGTCACCGTTAAATAAAATCAGTAAAAATATAACCTAACCTAAACTCTAAACTAACTTAAATTTTAACGTTGTCTCCTGTAAGCAAACCTAACCTAACCTAACTTATCGCAGTCTCTTGTAAGCACTGTCGAGTCAGCACAGATGATAACGTATAAAAATTTAATGTTACAAAAATGTGTACAGCGACATTTTTGTACAGTGACATTTTTGCCACATTTTTGTCGACGACATTATTACCACGACATTTTGACGTGGTACTATTTAAATTGGATAACCATGCAAACAACTAAAATCATTTTGCTGCATAACGTTGGTGGAGCTATGCATTAGCATGGTGCTTTGTAATCACTTTTTTGGGATAATTGTTTGTTTGTTTTTCTTATTTGGATTGTTGAAAATAAATGGAACTGCAGTGGATTCTGACTATATGGAATATTGCGTTCAACTTTTTAATTATGACTTGGTACTTACGACTCATGTTTAGAATTTTAAAATGATCGGCCAAGTCAACGAAAATAGCACCAGTGGAAAGTCTTCCCTAGATGCTATTATAGCTCAAAAATGATATTTTCATTACATCATCTTTAGGAGTATTAGGAGAACATTCGGTTGGGACACCCTGTGTAACACATTCAGTATTATACATATCTACATAGATATGTATATACTATATATGGGAGGGCTAGTATGCAATTTATTTCAATATTTATTCATGATATATAATTTTGAATACGCGTTTCGCATATTTAACAAACTACAGTATTATGAATTTTTTGGCATTTTGTTCTTGATAATCTTCTTAGGTTGTGGTGAACAGGCCCCAGGGTTATCATGATCTTGAATAGTTAATATATAGATTTTTTTATGCAATAAGTCTAGGTTTCGAGAAGATTTGTTTTGCTCGTTTCGGGACAATAGCTATACAATTTGTATGTATGGGGTTGAATTTTAAATGGCGGAAATATAGTTGACAAGAAACAGACTATTAAATTTTCATGTTGGCTTCAGGGCAAAAAGGTTAATCTAGGAAAAGGAGATTAGTGTTCATTATGCTGGGGAAATAAATGTTGGCAACAATATTATCGTGAACAATTGTATCTCGTTTCGTTCCTCTTTCATTATTTAACTCTAGTGGAACGAGGACTTCGTTCAGTATACGACCACAAAACCCAGACGAGAGACTGCTTTTAACCAAGAGACAACAATGTCGGATAATTCACTTTGCTCAAGTTCCTCTGTTTGTTTCGTTGTGCTAACTTCGGTGTCAGTAATCGAAATTAAATGGGAAACGAGGTTTTCCTACCTGGGATAAAGAAGAAGAAGAAGAAAAAAGAGTTGAAATAAGCTCTTCGCCTTTAATCCTAATTTCTTTTTCTGTTACTCCAAAGTAATCATATTTGAAGAGTCCTCCCGGAAATAGACTCTCGCACAGAGCTTGCCACCTTGTCACCAACTCTACTGGTTTTTTCTTCTTCTTCTTTTCACAGAGTTTCCGTAAGGTGGCAGATAAGAGAAAAGCCACTTGCAAGTAGTTACACTTCATCATTAAAGTCTTAGGTGAAATTACTTCTGCTCGTGCAAGTCGCCATTTCTTGTTCTTCTTCTTCTTCTTCCTTGTCGTGTTGTTGTTATTGTTATTGTGCTGGTTTCAAGGTTCTGTATATTGTATTACGTGTGTGGATCCTTAGTACGTAACATTCGTTTCCTTCTTGCCACTGTACGCAAATTAACCCTTTTCTGGTTCGTCTTGTTCTCCTGGTTTCTTCTTATCAACTCGTAATTCTTTTTTTTTTGTGTGGTCTTTCTTTTTTCTTTTACCTTCCTTTTCCTTTTGCAAGGTCTTTTGTTTGAAGTGGAAATCCGTTTTTGTTCTAAATATTGATTTGCTATTTGTGCTGTTTTTGAAGTAAGAGACGTTAAGTGGGCAGGTTGTGTTATGTGTGTTGTGGCTAAAGGTTTTTTGGTTGTTTTTTGTTTTTTGTTTGGTTTTTGGTGGTTGTTTTTTTAATTTTTAGGATAGACTGAAGAAGATAAAAAAAAAAGGAAAATTGTTGGATTTTTTTTTTCAGATTCTCCGCAAAGTAAACTGTGTTTGGTGTTTGGAGAAGCTTTTGTTTTTTTTTATCAATTTTTGTTTGCCACTTTTTTTTCGTGAGTCAGTTTCTCTCTCATTCTAAATCGATATTTTCTTATCTGTTAAGGAAATTTAATTCGAGGTTAAAGGTTAAAAGCCTCTCTACCTCATTTGTTAGATGGTTATTTGAGAAACTGCATCGATATCGGAAAATGATGAACTGCCTGTTTTATTATTGATGGATTCGATTTTAATTTTGCCTCCCCTTTTAGTGCAGTAAAAGTCAGAAATGCACGTGAAAAGTAAGTTTCAAACACGTACTGGGTTACCGAATCTCTATATTTATTAAGCGCATTTTGTTTGCTTGTTTGAACGTGTTACATTCAATTAACTTGTAATTTGCATGCTGAAATAGTTCACTCCCAGTTCGGTTTTAGGCTATTGTCAATGTAAAACAAGTTTATTAGGAAGCCGACAATGCCGCCCTTTACGAACCTACAGAAATTAATGATGTAATTCGTTAGTTTTTGTAATGTTTATATAGGGGTCAAAAAGTGAGTTGATAAACATGGATTAAAGGGATTAGTTGTTTAGACTCGTGGCGTTCATATTTTATTAACTTAACTGGAAGTAAACGTGCCAATGATGACGGGAAATGATTACACTCACATTGTTATGGTGAACCACGTGGGTAACAGAATTTATTCTCACATTGTTATGTAGTGAAACACGTGGATAACATTGTTTACACTCACGTTGTTATGGCGAATCGTGGGATTCAAAGCGTTCCAGAGACACACATAAGATAATATAAAATTTACACATTACAGATGAATACTGTAATTTCCAACTAAGGAATAGTCTTCCATATATAATATAAAAAGTAGGTTATGTTAAACAAAGATTCTAAACTCTAAACAAAGATTTCTTTACTATAGAAAACTTCTATACTGTGAATATACGAGGTGCGACAGTTCAATTCCAGGAATGGCTGCATAGTATCACCTGTAAAACAACGTTGGCATAAACACGTGTGTGTGTGTTTCGACATGTTTTAACTGGTGCATGTTAAAACCGTAAGCCATTAAAAAGTGAGCAGTTACGAAAACATTACAAGTGCGTGCGAGAGTTTTTGCGTGAAAATGAGTGATAAAAATTTAAGAGCATCGAATTCTGAAAATCATGTTGCGCAGTGTGTTTAAAACTTTCTGGCTAAGAAATTGATCACCAAATTGGATCATCCACTTTATTCACCTGACTTAGCCTCTTGTGATTTCTGATGTTCGTAAAAATCAAAACTCATGAATAACCAAGATCTTTTAGACATTTCTGACATTCAACATGACGTGACAAAACAAGTCAATGGTACTCCAGAAAAAATTTCAGAAATGTTTTCAGTAATTCTAACAATGTCAAACTTGGTACAGAGTTACAGAAGACATATACTTTTAAGGTGCCGAAAATATCAAGATACAAAGAGATAAACAGCTGAGTGAGTCTAAGTGAGACAAATACAACTCTATCATGGGAAAAACAAAAATTATGGACAAATAGCAGTTCTACTTAATAGATCCTTAGGTTCTGTGCGAATTGTGTTAAATTAGCTGCTGGTGTATAGGTATGTACATATTTGTTTATTGGCCGTTCCTAATGCAGAGGGATTTTACAAATTATTTGTTGTGAGTCATTATCATAGACTCATGAATCTCATAGGTGCAAAGTGCAAACATTGGTTTTTCTGTTACTTACACTATAAGTAGAAACAACCTTGATCGCTTTTCTGTATACCAGCCGTAGCTTTGTATAGCTTTGTAGCGCTTTCCTGGTAAACACAACGGAAAAGCTTTGCAGCGTTTTCTTACTGAGCACACGCAAAACTATAGCTTTTACTTTGTAACATACCACAACGTATAGCTACAGCTTTGGTTGATTCAACACATAAGACGAGTGGTTTATACAACCACTTTAATCAGCTAGTGGTTGTATAAAGTGCATATTTGGTTTCCTAATAAACATTTCAAAAAGCATTTCTTTTGGACATGCGTGCATAAACAGACAAAGAGACATGAAAAGCATTTCATTAATATTGATAATTTTTGTGTAACTCCAACTTGAAGATAATGATGACAGTGAATGTACAGTCAAGCCAAAATCACACTAATCGTTATGGAATTTGTTGTTCTTCTCTGTGTACATGTTCTTTAAATGATGTTAATTTCCGTTAGAGATTACCAGTAGCGGGAGACCAAAGGTGCTATTGACACGTAGCAAACTGAATTTGAGGTCATGTTATCATTAACGTTTATAAACATGGGATATTGAAACTTGCTAAATAGTCAAGTTTTTAATAAACGTCGAAAACACTAATTACTATGAACTTGACATTAACAATTACTTATCTTTGAAAATGACCAAAATTTTAATTTTGACAATGTTATTGAAAACTTTTCACTGTAGATAAGATAGACCGGTGATTTTTGTAACGTTCAACATCAATGCATCATTTTTAAAGTTTCATACAAATTCATACATTGTAGAGCAAATAACATTTTATTTTTGACATGTTTCGAAGCCTACTTCACCTTATTACTAGTTTATTTCTGACAGTTTTTCATTTTACACACAAAAAACAACACAAAGTTTCATATTTTATCTAACGTTTAAGGTCTCCTGTCATACGCAATATTTGGTGTGACAAGTCAAACAATTTGTGGACAACTGTGACGTCGGCTTCTTGCCAACCAGTTTTCATAGGCAAGAAGCTAAAGTCACAGTTGTCCAGAATTGCTCGAATTGACACACAAAACATTTCGTATGTCAAGAGATTTTTTAAATTTTGCAGCTTTATATCACACCCTGTTCCCTCATTTTTAATCGATATTACAAATTTTTATTATCACTGTTAAAATAATTAGATACAAGTACATTAAAAATAGTTTTTTTAAGAATATGCTTGTGTATAATTTTGCTTTATGCGAATTTAGGTTTATGCGATCTTTGAGTTATTTGTTATTTTTTATTTTATTTTATTTTATTTTATTGAAGATCACGTCTCGGAGAGACAAATAGTACAGGTAATCGTAAACAACGCTTAGCATTTGAAGAGTAGATGTTTAAAACACAGTATTTTAAAATGATTACATATCTTTTCACAGCTTTCTTTTTTACAAATAAAAGGAACCTTTCTTATATAGAGAGAAAATTCCACTTTACAATAAAAGCCAAAGGAAACTTTGACATGGAGTTCCTTGTATGGACTCCTTCAATTTTAATAGTATATTTGTTATTTTCTCTGCATTTATCAAAATCAGTAACACAAGTACTAAAGAATGAATAAGGATGTTGAGGGTTGCGAAAAGCACGCGCAAATTCAAGAAACCTATGATAACCAATTATTTGTGAAATATTTAGCAACTGTCTAGTTTTCAAAAATGTTGAAAATGTTATACGAAGTTTCATGCGAGTTTTGAGTACCAGTACCGTAATTCTATTTCGATTTCAGCAAATTTCGATTCGATTTGTACGAATTTCGTTACATTGGACTTATGCGGTTTTCGATTTATGCAGCTCTCGCTTTATGCGAGTTTTGATACATTGGACTATACAGCGAGATTTGAACAATTCATTTTCGATTTTTGCAAATTTCATTTTCGATTTGTGCGATTTGTTTTACATTTGACATATGCGGTTTTCGATTTATGCGGTTGTCATTTTATACGATTTTTGGGCCATACCAGTATACGTTCAATTCCCATCTCATTCACTCACTCACAAATTCACAAAATCACAAAGTTACAAAGTCACGAAGTTATTCGCAAGTGAAGCGTGTAAAAATTGAAAATAAAACTATCGTTCTAAACATTGGTTGAAATTGAAGTTATTGGAATAAACATTTTTTAAATGAAAAACAACAAACACCAAGCAGTTGTATTATGTAAATTTAAACGAAACTGCTATTCGTTAATCTGTTTTGGTGTAACTATGGTAATTTTATTCGATACGTTATCTCTTTTCTGTTTTTTTTTTTTTTTTGTAAGATTCCGAATTGGGGAACTGTCATTTAACTTTTTTGAGATGTATCGGTAAAGACTTTGGATGAGATACATTTTTGTAACGTTCAAGGTTCAAAGCGTAAACATTTTTCCGAACGTCTGTTGTCATTGGTTCGTCGGAATAGAAGAGAGAAGGGAAGAAGAAGAAGAAAAAAATTAGATAGAAAAAAGTGAGGGTGAGGGTAAAAACATTTCTACTTGAAGTCAGCAAAACTTGGATCGAAATCCGTCAGGAAGTCTTGTTCCACCACGAAATTGCTTCTGCGTCCAAGGAAAAGGCAACTTCTTCTTCGACCCACTAGCATCTACTCTCTTTTCTCTTTTCATTCGTTTTTTCTTACTTTTTATCTATCTTTCTACCTCCATTTTGTCATCTTCCTCTGCCACTTCCCTCACCCCGTCGTTCTATCTTTTCTGTCTTATGGCATTGCTCGCAATCTTGAAATCTAGATTTTTCTGTATATTCCTTCCATTTAAAATAAATGGCTACCGATAGCGGAAAAGAACAAAACTCCATCGCTTTAAAATAAAAAAAGATAAATAAAAGCAACTTCCAATTTAAAGCATTCGTAGCAAGAATTACACTTTTTATTCATCCTCTTCCTCTTAAGAAATAAATAAAAAATGTTATAAATAACATATAAAAAAAAAGATTGTTTTGTTTTTTCAAAGTACTAATACGTTATCCGCGGTTTCATTATTTGTTATAAAAATAATACTGGGATTACATATAAAAAATGTCTTTTATTTTTGTTGTTGTTTGTTATTTTTTACTCCACGAATGATTTAAAGTGGAAAAACAACGTACAACAAAATTGGGAATAGTGAGTTTCAACTTTAATGGGTATTGTAGTTGGCCATCAACAATTTTAATTATCCTAATTTGAAACGTCAATTATAATTGCCATTTTGAAAAGAACGTGAATTAGATATTTTGAGGACATAATTGAGCTTCTAGAACAATTTGATAGCTTTGTTATACAAGATTTAAACAACGTCGTTGCCACGTTGGAGTTTTAATTAGGCTTTGCTATCGACGAATAAACAGAAATTTAGCAAAAACATTTGAAAAAAAAAATTAAGAAAGTGGAAAATTCAACCATTTTGGCTTCATTCGACAAAATCATTCATGTTTGTGTGTTTTGTTTTTTTTAATTAATTAAAATAAATATTTGAAAAAGAAATGAAAAGAAATATTTTCATTACTTACTGGTCGAAAAATTCTTGCTTCACCTGACTAATCCTCCTCATTCGTGTTTTCTTCCATTTGCGATATATCAATTGAAGGGCCAGGTGTAAATAGGTGTTAAGTAAAATTGTTTACAATTTTCGCGGAAATCGCGTTTGAAGATCTGAACTTGCATTGCTGTCGTATGGGGGGTACTTCACGCTTCTTGCACTAATATCTTTGCAAATATTGTTGTTTTGCTCAAAATTATGCGTTAGGAAGGTAGAATTGCACCTAACATATTCGAAAGTGCTTTTAGGTCATTTTTGACAAAATGTTATTTAACACGTGTTACATAATAGACACCCATTTGCCCTTCAATTGTAAAGTTCCCATCGTTACCCATTGGCTTCCCACATTTTTCAATCAACTTAATAAAGCATAAACAAAACCATAAAAATGGGATTGTAAACAATAAACTTTCTTTCCCCTTCATTCCTGACATCGCCTCTTTTCTAACAACTTCTGTGTAAACAAAAGCGAAAAATTAACGAACTTGGCATGCTTTGAGCAATTTTATTTTTGATTTCTGCACTTTTTTCATTTATGCGAATGTCGATTGATGCGAATTTCTATTTATGCGAATTTAAATTTATGCATCGTTGAGTAATTCGACATTTGATTTATGCGAGTTTTGAATAATTTTATTTTTTTTTTTTACATTGCACTTGTTGTCAACTGCGGTTTTTTATGCGAAGGACTTATGCGGTTTTTTTTCACATTGGACTATACAGTATATTCTTATAAACGAGTGTGGATGGCAGTATACGTTCAATTCCCAGCTCAAACTAACTCGCTCACAAGTGAAGCTAATATAAAGCGTATAAAAATAGTTTATTTTCTGAATACCAAAATACTATTTTTTCGTTAAAATACTATTGAAAAAATATTATATACTGTACTTGTACAAACGGTATTTGATTGATCGTTGGAATTTGATTTTATCGATAATGCGTGTTCAATTGGTAAATAGAGATGACGCCTCATTGAAAACCTTTCACGAATCGTCGATCCATCATTTTGAAAGGGGGCTTCGAAACAATATTATTGTGGACTACCACAATCGTGATATACTTGTGTAGTTGGCATTTTCATACGTCTCCAATGACACTGTTAAACCTGGCAGATGGATTACACGTGATAGTAATGCTTAATTTGTAGTTAAACTGCAGCACGTAGCGACCGAAGTAATTAGGCTATGGCGACCGATGCAATTGGCCAACAACTATATACCCATGTGTCATCAGGTCATGTGTTTAATGTCGTTAGCTAACTTTATCGAGTATTTGCACCAATACACTAGATATGGTACAGGTTTGGAAAAGTGTGATAACCATATGTGAATGATTTATTACGACGGTATTGATTACGAATCGGTTTACAAAGAGTGTGATTGATTGGGTTTTTATTGTTTTATGATATTATTAATAAGCTTTATGTTGTTCTTTTTAATGGTTGTGTAGATAAACACTCTTCTCAGATTTTGTTTAAATAAAAATGTGAAGATTATTTGGTTAACAATAAAAATTTAATCTATATATTAGAGTTTGAGAAAGGCTCATTTAAAAATAAAGAGATGTTTCCTCGAAAAGAAGTAAAAATGTCCAAGAAATAGTTCATCAAAGCAAATGAAGTCTAAAACTAATTATTTAATTAAAATTTTAAGCACGTAAACGTAGTTATTTAATTAAACTTTTAATCAATAGTAATGTTTGCTATCCTTAAGCTATTATAATTCAATATCGGGAGCTATAGTATATCGTTCTTAGGTTTTTTTTTTAATGAAACTCAAATTAAATTAAGTTTATTTTTTATATTGTAATTGAATATTTTCATAGTTGATGTAGAACATGTATAAATCAGTATTCAATGCAAATACCACAGTTACTAATTTAACATACAGGTTCATATTAATTCAGTACAGCATATGTATCACGTAGTTAACTAATTTAAAGGTCTGGTGTAAAAGGGTATTAAGTAAATTTTTTGTTAAAAATGACGAATATGCTAGGTGCAGTTCTACCTTCCTAATGCATAATTTTAAGCAAAACAACAATGTGTGCAAAGATATTAGTGCAAGAAGTGTGAAGTAGCTCATAGACAGCAAGGCAAGTTGAAATCTTTAAACGCGTTTTCCTCGAAATTGTATAAATGTTACTTAACACCAGGCCCTTCAATTATATAGTAAATTATGCAAGTATACTTGTACTTATGCGTAATTTTGTTAACTACGTTTCAATGTTTTATTTAGTTTTTTGATTCAATTAGGATTTTTCATGTACGTTAGGAGCAGACTTTTGAAACATTTCCTATAGGCCGATCAGTTTGTTCTGGTGTTGTAGACATCATTGCCCTACGACTACCACACATTTCAGGGAACGGTGACATTAAAATGCAAACTTTTCCAGCTCCGAACTTTTCCACTTTATTCTCTGCATTTATTCCTCCAATTAGGTCGGTCTTTATCTCTCGGCGAACAGGGTTAAGAAACCACAAGGCGCGATGGCTTTTATTAATTTCGCTGTGCTAGTGCTTAGCAACACATTAAAAAGACAATTTCGCAGACATTATCTCAACCGCTGTACGCGTTTGCCTCCACCTTTTGCGAAATGGAGTTTCGCCTAATGAAACGGACAAAGTGAGATACAACCCCCGAATTGAATTAGTTGTGAAAAATAAAATTTGGCTTTATGTCCTGCTGGGACCCTTGGTCTAAAGGAAAATTTGTAATCTTAAACGACAATTGAGGAAGTAGTCCGCTAACCTAAATGCTAGAGAGTTGTGTTGTTTTAAGCTAAATGGAAAGTTTAAGTGTCACATACGCATGCTGTGTCATAGTTTTCTCGTTGTTTACACTTAAAAAGAGTTTTGCGCCATGAAAATTCGCGTTGAATGGGAAACTAAAAAGGCCCTAGGTGCTTTTAAGTGGTACACGTTGTCATCTCCATTTTTTTGTTTGTTTATTTGCTTTTTGGTTGGTTGCTGTTGTTTCTTTGTGGTAGGTGTTGTTGGTTTTTTCTCCTTCCATTTAGTGCGAGAAAAAGGAAGACGTCCACTTGTGTGTACAATTGTGTCATGTGTGTCATAGCATTAAGTGTTTTTGGGTTTGTGGTATCAGTCCAACAAACTCGATACAAGAAAAGGAACAACGGTTGGAACAAAGATTTTTTTTTCTATTCACTCGAGGAGCCAACACTTTAAGAAACAACATACCTACTTTTAAATGTGATGTACGAGTAACAAAGCGTGTTCTTTTTCATTTAAAGTGAAGAATGAGTAACGTGAAAGATCCTTAGAGACCTTTACAATGATGATCTCAACATTGTGCTTTCTTGAAAAAAATACGGCTAGAAAACAGAGCCGTGTTAGAACAATAAGATAGAGGTTGTTCTCGATTTTATGCGATGGTTACATTTTCGAAAATCTCTCATTAGCTCAAAACGGATATACAATATATCGGAATTCCTGTTTAATGGGAAATTGCAGTGAGCAGTTTCAGTGTGAAAGCAAGCATTCAAGCAAAACATGGTGGTATATGGTGGTGGTGGTGGAAAAAGTGCAGTTGCAGATGGGTTTATTCACTTGTCTTACAGAATCGCATAATAGCGAATGTTTTCTGATCTATAACGAGCGTGTGGGATTTCTTGTCATACATAAAATAGTAAAATCGTATAAACGAAAGGATTCTTTTTAAAAACTAAAAGTTGGAAAGCTGTCCGTCTCACCCCTTAAATTTGTTCCATGTTTGTCGAAAAAACTATCTGCAAAAAAGCATTACAATAAAAACGATATATGAAGTTGAAGTTCGCCCTTCACATTGCTATGAAAACATTTATTGCCTAACTAGTTGTATATTCGTCAACAAGGACGGAAACGTTTCAGCTTATGTCGCATGACAACATGAGTTCATTCTAGTTTGGGTTTAGTTACCAGCAGTTCATTATTGCGTTTCTATTATTTCTTAGTAACCAGTTGATAACAGCAAAGAACTTTATATTCACGCAGACATACAGAACTGGAAAACTATAATTTAATTAGGTTTCACAACAATGGGATGCTGGAATGTAAATCCAAACTAATAAACTATAACTTTTCTATCGTTTTTGACGGACATACAGCTAAAATATAGCTGTACATATAAATATAGCTGGACATATAGCTTATAGTTGGGCAATAGTATTCTTCATATGTAATGGACGAACTTCAAAACCCGAAAGTGACCTTTAAATATTTTTTAATTACAATCTTTTTACAGCGATAGTTTTCTTTCACATATAAAAAAAAAATTAGAGGATGAGACGGACAGATTTTCGACTTTCTTTTTAAGAACCACCCTACTATACGGCACTCAATAAATCGGTGGCACCCTGTAGTTGTTAAACATGAAATTAATGTAACTTAATACTGCATGTTTACTAAGTACAATATATGAATTTTTTGTCATTCTTTGTCAGATTACGATCGATTTATTTTTGCAGCATAACGTATATTTTAACGTAGTGATATGTTTCACGTCTAACTTTAATGCACTACACAAAATTATGGTAATACTATGACAAATAATACCACGGTTGATCCCCCTTCCCCTGCACGGATAATCAGGATTCTTACTGTATCAGCTCTGCCACCCGTTTTTTCTGTGCACGGCTACTGTACTGTAGACGCTTTGTGCACAGACTTTCCAAAAGGAAAAAAAAACTGAAAGAAGTCGAAGAAGAAGAAGCAAAAGAAGAAGGTGTAGGCGGGTGGGTGTTAGAGGGTAGCTTGGTGTGCATTAAGGAGTATTTCAATCGCGAGATCGATGAGCGAGACTGGTTCCGGGTTATTAACCGTGGCTTTGAGTGACGCGCGAGCATTCGGCGCCTGCATTAGGTCGGATTAGAAGACACAGACGTTCCATACCGCGATTGCGAAGCCAGCTACTACACTGGTATATAGTGAATGGGGAGGGGGGGGGGAGGGAGTAGGTTGGAGGAAGCTTGAGGAAGAAGAGGCCCTGACGATCCCATCTTTCAAGGGGGCCCTCTTGATCCTCGTGCTTATTGTGATGGATGGGCGGTTTCGGGATACCTAACGCCGATCCTTTAGCAAGCTTGGTTGCACTGGATAAGAAGGTCAATTATTCGAAGCATTAGGACAGGGACCTGCCTACTAGGTCGCATTAGCATGTTATCCTCAAACCCCGGCGTTGATTCCCGTTTAAATAGGTTTGGCTCTTGGATGCGATGGGATCAAGGGGAGTTGAGAGGGAGGAGAGAGGGGAGGAAAAAAAAGAGAAGTAGATGTACTATTACTACTACCACTACGTGGTGTTGTTGGAAGGTAAGTGGGATAGGTGGTGTGTGGTCGGGGCAGAAGGAAAAGGGTGTCTGACTTTGCTGACCTTTTGCTCGAGTGTGTGGTCTGCTAGCACGACCCTCGTCCCCAGACAGTCTTTGGGCAGCGGGTGAAGCATCGTTCTCCACAACTCACCGATCTTCAGCGCGTGCGCAGAAGGGAATTGATGGGTCGCTGGGCCCTATCTTATCAGAAGTGAAAATTCTCTCGTGTGTAAAACCCGAACGAAGGGGGAAACGGGGTAAAGAGAAAAAGAATTGTGGGTTGGTTGGTTTACGCGAGAGGAGAGTTTTTTTCCTCCTCCCTCTTTCTTTTCCGACTTTGATGCCCTTTCTCCTCAACATAGTGCGGAAGTAACCCCCACTCACACACCAGGACTTGCGGAAAAGTTTTCTTATAAGACTTAACTTTGGTTGATAGGAAAAGAACCCTTGCGGTTTGGAAAATCGAATCTTTTTTTTTACCTCTTCCCATAATCGATTAGGTGGTTTTTTGGCGAAGTAAAATGAACCGGTTGATCGAATCATGACAATATTTAGAACCTACTTTTAAAATGCAGGGTGCACCGTGCGTCTTGTCTCGTAAGGAAAGCGTATTGCGAAGGAAACCTGATTGCGTAAGGAAAGTGACGTTGAACGAACAATACATTAGTACTAGAGCAAATGATTCAAATGGATGTCATTTTTTTGTCATTCAACGTGCATTAACTTTAATTATTTAATAGACTTAAAGTAAAAGTTATGGTCATTTTTTGTGAATGTGTTTTGTGTGAATTGTACATCAATTAAAGAGCGTGCATTTAAGCCGACTTCTGTTTGTCAACATCAGTTACTTGGAATTAAAATTACGTACGTCATGTGTTCGTATAAGCCTATTACACTACTCAGGATCAGGTGGTAAAATGGAATCATTGCACCACAAAATCCTCTCGGATAGCCCCACACGAACCCGAATAAACTTTTCATTGCACCCATATTCATAAATAACTGTCAGTCGTGAGTCTTATATCATAATTTATATCACATCAAAACTGGAAAATATTACTTCGGTTATAACCTTATAGCGTACATTACCTTATAGCGGCTATCTCTTATCTGTAGTAAATCGACTATTATACGTATGGGTATCTGTTTATCTCCAATATCGTATTGATGCCCATTACTATAAACTCGTATTTTTACTTCCGTCTTGTAATTGTTTATCTTGTATTTTTATATGTGCTGTCTCTTGTCCCTTGGTCCATAGGCCGAGTAAAACAAAACAAAATAAAACAAAATATAACTATACAGGTTATTTACGCTGGGATTGCGTTCCGAAAGATTAGTTTAAAACAAATTTTCTTTTTAAACGGAAAGTTATGCGCACATAAAATCGTAACACAGAATTTGTAATTTTTTTTTAGATTTTATACTTTTTATACGTGTAGATTTATGGAGTCTTTCAACGAAAAAAAAATAATCTGTTCATTATTCCGAAATCTTCTAAATTTTTTCATGCATTTTAATTTTTTACTCCGCTGAATACATTTTCGCAAGTCGGATCGTCGTCGTTATCTTTATCTTAACTCGATATCTTTCTCGTTCCATTGTTTGCGCATTCGATGTTACTCAGCGAGATAGATGGAACGAAGAAGAAGAAGAAGACGAGGCGGAATTACAATTTTGTAAGTCATTCTCATAATTGAATTGCTGTCTAATTGCTCGGGTTCGCTGATAAGGTGACGATTAGAATGTTTTACTTAATGAAGGTGTAACGCAATCAGGAAACGACCGAGGGGGGGGGAGTTCTTTTAAACGATTAAGAGAACCATCGCCCACTCATCGTTATTCGGAGACCTTTTGCGTTATGAGGGTCAGGACCAAACCAAAACTGGTGTGACCAAACTGTGTGTTTGGGATATTAGTAGTCGGTTTGGAAAATGGCAAGGGAGAAGTCATTTGCCACTGCCCGCCATGTCGGTGATGAAGGGTCGCCAACAGTGGCGCATTTTGCGATGGCCTCTGTTGCATCGAGCCCACCGGAAATCTTTGTGTTCGTAATTAAAGGCGCGTCATCGTGTTTACACACCAGGTCATTCTTGTTATTGCAAGGTCCATGACTCGCCTGCCACTGGACTGTGTACATTTCTACACCCTGGAAGCGCCGTCATCACCGCAGGGGTGGATGCAGTGATAATTTGCACAAAGCGCCCTCTAATGTCCGTTGTTAGTCCGAGCGAAACGAAAATGTAAAAAGGAACTATTTGCATTGGCCCCTAGGCTCGGGAAATGCTAACAAATGTCACTTCCGTGACCCTTAATATTTTTTTTCAGTACTTGTGGCTGTTGCTGCTGTTGTTGTTGTTGTTTAGGAAATCTACCTTTGTTGTGGTTATGAACATTGCGTTGATGTGGTATAAGATTGCTATATTGATCACCGTTTTCAGCGTGTTGACGGATTGATGATAGAAAACCGATAACTATCCGGTTTTGTTTATTTTAAAGCTACACGAGTTTTACATGATGTAAAACACGAAGCAAGTATTTAACTTGCTAATCATTTCTGCACAATGTTGTGAGGATCCCTATTGGTGTATTAACACTGGCAGATTTATGGGAACGTTCTTCGTTGACTTGTTTAATGCTGTATGGATGTTTTCAAAAAAAGACAAAAATGTCTACATTATGCATTTTTTGGTTTAAACACTCAAACCCTTATTTGGAGCTTGATTTATCACGAAAACAATGTGATTTTTAGCCATATTCGTCAAAAAAATTCAGGTCATCCAACCCCCAGAAATCGGTTCTGAATCTGCCACTTATGTTAAACATTGAAAAAAAATCTCAATTGATTAATTCCCTACTCTGATATTCATAAAGTTCTGTGAATTTTGTGTTTGGTTTTTGAAACTAAGAACAAAAAACGTTTACCGAGTAAAAACATTTTAGAAAAACAAAACAACTTCAACGTTTTATCTTTTTTTTTGCTTCTTATTTATACATGCGATAAAGCTTCCAGGAAGGAAGCAAAACGTTGAGGTTCATGTATTTTCAAATTTGGTTGTACTAGTTAGTAACAGTAAGAATTTTATTTTTTGTTTAAAAAAAAAAGTACAGTATCATTAAAAATCGATATATTTATAAACACACAGTTCCGTTTTAAGCCGAAGTTGTAGTTTCCACACAAACTCAACATGAAAGCATTTTGAAGATATATTTTCGAGGATATTGGTTTTCTTAAAATCCGATTTCATGTTTTTGTGGTATAGGCGATTCTGCTTCTAACCTATTTTTGCTCGTGCCATGGCGTTTACAAAATTGGTTTTGCATCTGCCAATTCGAAACTTCGTACAAGTTCTCAAACCCTCCCCATGATACGATTTGCAGTAAATATTTATTTCATCTCCTCCATGTTGTGTGAAATCATATATAGGGAATCCCTATAGAGAATGGATTCGTACTAGTTGCAACGAGTTTCTTTTCATCGTTTGCGTTCGATTTATAATTACAATACGCCAAACTCGGTTGAATTGCTTTCGCGGAATTAATGGAAAAGTCGAAAATGGTCAATAATTGAAGCCATGTTAATGGTTGACGATTGGCACATGGATGGAATTTTGTAAAGCATTGGTGTTTGGCTTTAGGTTCTGCTAATGGAACTGATAAATCAATGCAGCTTACAAACTTCCGTATGCCTAGAGCTTCATTGCAACATGAACTGGAAAGAGGTTTATCTACTTTGAGTACCTTTTTTAATCTTTTTTGTGTCTGATTTTGATCCAGTCATCTAAAATATTAATTGGATTACCTCAATATTGGTAGAATGAACGAAAGTTTAGTCGAGTTTAGTTTTTGTTTTAGTGTTTCCGAAGCAAAGAAATTGTTTGATTTTGAATATACAGGGTGATCGAAATAGATAAATATTTTTGTTTGCTGTGTTTTTAACTGTTATGATCACTCTGCACAACTCAAAATCAAACAATAAATAATACGATTTGAGTTTATTACCAGCAGCGTTAAGTTATATCTTACTTCACTAGACGGTGTTACTTTCTCTTTTGTTAATAATATTTTAACCTATAGATATCTGGGTTTCATCTGGTAGGTATACTGTATGGTGAGTAGAGTTTACTATTATATAATTAACTTGACGTAGTCTCTAAACATTCAGGAAGTGTTACAAGTGAAGGTATAAAAACAAAGTTTATGATATACTGTGATACGTATATACTGCATTGTGTAAATAAATTAAGTGTAGTATTGCATTTTTTTACGATGTTCAAGTTTGAGATATTGAATCATATGAACGTTATTAAAATATTTAATGATTTTCTAAAACAATATTGAAAATTTAAATCATTTTAAGCCTATTCATCTTTGAAAGGATTTCATTTTCGGTTAATTGGATATCTCATACACTAGAAAATCTTGTTTTTTTCTTTTATTCAAAACAAAATTTAAGTTTGTCAAACTGCTAATCCGTGTAATTAAATAGACTTTCAAAAAAATGGTTTTAATTTTTTTTTTAATGAAACAAGCAATGTTATTAATCTCCATGTTATTCGTAATTGGCGTAGCAATTAGTCGATACAAAAGTAAACATTTGAAAAATTTCTTTCTTGTGGTAGATTCTGTTTTGTCATCAAAACTAGCGTTTTCATGATTTCCTTTTAAGTTTATTTTTTTTACAAAACTTTTGTTAAATAGGTTGTTTTTTTTTTGTATATCCGAGAAAAATCAAGAATCTCGAATGATGTCTACTAGATGCATTATCTATTAAACTATAATAATCGCGTATATATTTTTCTTTGTACGTACGTACGTATGAATCGCTTTAAATCCACGAGATTTACTATAACCACGTGAGGTAAACAATGATATCCACAGGATAGAATCTTAACAATGAACTGTGTGATAGAGAAACATTCCTCGTCATTAATGATGGGTATATAACTGGTGTTTGTATAATGCACTATTAATAGTAGAACAAGTACTTTTAAAAATTGCTTTTTAAACATACGCTTTATAGATTTTTTATTAGTTATAAAGTTTTAGAATTTTGAAACGGAAACATGCTTGTTAGTAGTATATAGTATTGCAGTGAAGTCAATAGTTCAGTGGGAAGGTCATAGTGCCTCTGTCGAAATCTCTGGGTCATGACATGACGATTAAATGGAAAAGTTTGGAAAAGTTCAACATACAATTGAAACTTGACGAATTTTGTTTTGTTTTGGTGTTTTCTATTTTTTGATGTGTTAACAGTTTACAACTCAACTCGGGTCTTTGTACCTCACTCACTCCCTCATGCCACCAAACACCTCGCCATCACTCCCTCACGAGTGAAGCCAATATACTACAGTAGAACGTATAAAAATCGTTATTTTATGAAGTTTATAATTAACGTGTGTACACAAAATGTACGTTGTTTCTGTATAAGAACTCCTCGATTGAAGCGAGTTACTTATACTATGCTATACTGTACTTACTTAGAATATGTGACTGAAGAAAGTCCCTCAGATGTGTCTTGAGTCTAGAAAATTGTATTATCACGTGATTATATTCCTTGTGGAAAAATTGATTACTGTTTTTCAATAATTCAGTATGTTTATAAGCGTGACATTTTGAGTTTTAAGCGAAATTTAAATACAGTACATGATACGTGGTGAAAATGTTCTACAAATAGACCAGAAAAATTGTGCTTCTTAAAGAGGAATAATCTTTTAAACAGTTCTACTGCATGTGTAATTTGGTTGAGTTCCGTAAAAGATTTCCACATATGATTGATGAATGAGGTGGGACCTGTACTTCTTAAACAGGAAAACGTCTTAAGCGTATTCTACATTGGTTTGATGAAGAATAACATTGTGAGCGATATACGTATACTATTTATTTCAGTGATACAATTTGCAAACCAGTTTTGGGTGTAACATGACCCATCTTTAGTGAAGCAAAAATTAAAACAAAAGCATACTTGCTTTATACTCTTTATAGTAGCTTCACTTGTGAGTTACGGGATATTACTGCCAGTGTGTGACAGTATATAAAAGAGGCATCTTAATGTTAACAAAAACATTTTTCATGTGAATATCGTATATTCAAAGACAAAGACAAAGACAACTTTTTTACGTAGGTTTTGCATAGTTGTTTTGTTAGTCGAACAAGCATTAATAATAGGCAAGGAGTGAAATGATGAAGGAACGTTTCGCCTCCTTTAATCATTCGGGGTTCCTAAATAGACGCGTTAAATAAAACACCTTGTTGGAAGGAAGTTTCGTCTTTATCCTTTATTTCTTCTTTAAAGCACTCTCAGTTTGACCCGCAAAATTCAACCCCTTGAGAAAGAAAGGGGGGCTTTTAAAACGTGAATCCAAATGAACCCCCGACCGTAGAAGAAAGAAGAAAAAGGGGAAGGAAAAGAGAAGTTTTAATCAGATGTGGAATCTTTAATCGGGAATGGAAACTCCGCGTGTGCTAAAAGCGTTTCTTATTTCCTTTTTTCTTCTTGTAGGTCGAGAATTATTTTTTCTTCTTCCCTTTTCTTGCTTATTTTTCCTCTGGTGTGTGTCTCTTCTTGTTGCTTACCTTTTCTACTGTTTTGTACCGAAAGAAGAAATGTCTGTGAAAATTAAGTTTCAGCTCTTTGCATTTTATTTGCAACTCTCTAGTCTTGTTCCAAGAATTAGACACAACAGCCACTAGAATTGTCGTTTGTGTTTCGTCTTAAAAGCTTTTTTTTATTTTATTTTTCCAACTGTTGTTTTATTTTTATTTTTGTTCTCTCTTCAAGTTTTGGGTTTTAAAAATAACACGCACTTTATTTTTATTTTTTGAAACATTAACGAGTCTTAATTTTCATCACTCGTTTGTCGGCTTATATTTATTTATTTTTGTCTCCAGACATTTTAATTGAATTGTCGTAAATGTTAGAAAATGGCTTTCTTCTTATACAGGGTGAGCCAAAAATTAATTGTACACTGGATTAATGCTGCTTTTTAAGTATTCTGGCGACTTAATTAAGTGACTATTGCGTAGTTGCTCTTGAAACACCCTGTATAACCTCGCTAATTGGTTATTCAGTGTTAAAATTACAATGTGGGTCGATAATTAATTAGAATTAAATTAGTGAAATTGAATTATTATTGGTTCTTTCTATCGGTATAATTTATTTGAAATAATCGTTCGAATACACAATCTGTTTAAAATGAATTACCTGAGGGATCATCGGTTGATTGTAATGTTACGCATAGTTGCTTTGTATCAAATTAGTTTATTGATATAATTATTGGGCAGTTTACTTTATGTGAAGAAGAATGATCGACTAATTCACATTAAATACATGTAGTCCTGGATTTATGCGAGGGTTTCTGTGTGAAATTCATCGAAATAATCGCATATTTCAACATTCTCTTGTATGTAAAACAAGTACACTAAAAATGCTTTTTAAGCATGCTCTTTATATACCGCCATATACAGATATAATGAATGTACATACCGTACATAAACTAATGCTTAGAATCCATTTTTGACTTCTGCATGTTTTGATTTATGCGAATTTCGATTTACGCGAATCAAAATTTATGCAATATTTCAGTAATTCAATATTCAATTTATGCGTGTTATGAGTCATTCCATTTTTTATTTATGCAAATTTTGGATTATGCGAATTTCGATTTATGCGAATTTAAATTTATGCGATCGTTGAGAGATTCGATATTTGATTTAAACAAGTTTTAAGTAACTCAATTTTTGAATTCTGCAAGTTTAGATTTATTTATATGTGGTTTTCTTCACATGCGGACTTACGCGACTTTTTATGCGAAGGACTTATGCGGTTCTTGTTTTATGCGTTTTTTGGTACATTGGACTATGAAAATCATTAATCACTATGAATGACAGTATTCGTTCAATACCCAACTCCCTCACAAACTCACAACTCATTAACAAAATCACTCAAGTGAAGCTAATGTAAAGAGCAGTTTTTTAATACATATTTATAAGGTAATGATTTTAAATAGGAAAAACATCTTAACCGGGTTTTACTATATAAATAAAAGTGGCGTAAAAAAAACTGGGTACACGTACAAACTAAAGAAGTTGGCAAAACATCTTTGGAAACTTGCCATAGTCTTCAACAAGAAACACGATGACTCCAATTATTGTAAATGCACTACGAATATTTCCTTACATGCTTGAAAAAATGTTTACTGTATTTTTTTCTCTCTTTATTTATATATATATTTTTTTTATAGTTTGTTTGCTCGTCTGTATGTGTGTTTGATAACCATGCAAATTAAAAATAGACATTAGGCCTCCTATCTATTTTTTCACTCGATAAAATTAAGTTTGTTTTTCAAGGTTTTTAAACGTTAAGCAAACATTGCATCTTTTGGAAGTTGCAACTCGTTATTTATTTTATCCGTTGTTGTATACGTTTCGAGAGAACAAAAGAAACAGACGAAAATGGTGGTAGGTGATTCTCCCTCTTTATTTTGTTTTTATTATTATTTTCGAGGTGTGTTTTGGTTTTCTTCTCCTTTTGTTTTGTGTTTCTCTCTCTGTTCTATGTTTCTCGTCTTCGTTCAATTTAGTTTCCTGATTAAGCCTAGAGGTTTGGTGAAACACAATCTCATGTAAATTCTTCAGGACTTACTTATGCTTGCATCGCCTTCTTTTCAACTTTTCGCTTCTTCTTCTTCTTCTTCTTCACCAACTTCTCCATTTCGAAATAGCTTTTCCTCCTCGGTTTTTTTACCCCCTCTTTTCCTTATACCACCAACTACACTTTCCACTCCTGTTTTTTTTTCTTCCCTTTAACTCATGTCGGATTTAATGTAGGTTTTGCTGTGTTGCAATTGATTTTCGTTCTAAACATTCTTCACGTATACAAGAGAAATGGTTTTTTTCACTTACTACTTACAACCATTCTGTTTAAAAGTTGACTACTTTTTACTTTTACTAGCTTCCAGCAAGTGCGTTTTAAACTGTTTTAACGTTTTGGTTTTGAGATGAATTCTTGCTTCTTTTTTTCTTCTTTTCAAAAACTGAATTTTAGTTATATATGTTAGCCTACCTTTCATTTATACCAAGGAAAAGGGTTTTTCTCTCTTTAAATTTGAAATTCATTCGACGTTTAAAGTAGCCACCTTCTTACATGCGGGATAGTAAAAAAACATTTTATTACTAATAAAATACGACTTTGAACGACTTACTTGCTACTTTTGCTTTTACGCCATGTCCTGTGAGGAAATTCTTGATTTTATTCCGTTAAAGCATAACTTTGTACGTTGAAATACGATTACAGTTTAATTTTATTTTTTTATAATACTTTAAAAGGTGGTAAATAAACATAATCCTATGTGTATTTCTACACTATAACAAATTGCAACAAAGATAGTCTTTACTTATTTTCGTATCACCAAATTAACAGTTCAGTATCATCCATCTATTGTATGTTATCAATAGACCTCGGATTAACATGCACTAAAAACATGAAAATATGCATGCAAAATGTCACAAAACTGCTCAAAATATGCAGTAGACATGACAATATGC
>JAQIWH010000583.1:0-45100 GCA_034695005.1 Cryptops parisi | reverse complement strand
GTATATGCCAACAGTATATGCCAGTATATGCCAATAACCGGATTTCATTGTATTACAGTATAGAATACTGTAATACAATGAAATCCGGTTATTGTGATCACTTTGAGATCAGTGCTTTTTGATAACAATAGTAGGCTGATGCCATTAAACGATAGGAATAAAACACCTAACTGTGTTAGAACCGACTGATATTAATAACAATAGCCGATTGATAATAATCCGTGATTATAATAACCGAATTCCACTGTATGACGTACGGTGGACAAAAATGTACATTTTTTTACATTTTAATGTTGGCGATTTCTAAATGTAACGAAACACAAGGAATTCCATTTTGAATACAAATTGTCATTTTGGAGCTGTAATCAACGTGTAATTAAGTTAGAAATTAGGTTAAGAAACATTCGTTGGAAACAGAACTCTCGTCCATTTACAATCCAATTTCTCAATTGGTTGTAAAAATAGGATTAGTCTTTATTTTTTACGATTCTTCATTATTTCACAACATAAATAATTTTTGTTAAAAAAAATATAAATAAAATAAAAATTTGAAACAGAACTATCATAACAGGGAAATGGTGGAAAGAGAAACTTGTTCTATCTACATATTGTGTCAAAAGATGCATCATTAAATGACTCATAAAACATGTGGAAAGAACCTTTTTGAGATTAGAGAACATTGACGTGAAGAGTTCAACAGTCTGTCTCTTCTCTTATGTGTCAAGATGTAATAATCCACCCAAAAAGGTTGTAGGTTACAGGGTCACCCTGTAGGTGAGTGAGGGTAAAGAACCCTCTAGGTAGGAAACAAACGAAACTGGTAGCGGTGTTACTAGTATCACTTTTGAAAATCATCAAAATGAGATTTGATAACCGTACACGGTTTCAAAGTCAAAGAACTAGGAAATAAGTTTAAGATGAGCAACTTTTCTAACAACAACTTTTTTATAGACAGAACAATTGCTCTTTAAATATCCTATGTATCGCCCACTTTCAATCAAGGTGAGCTAGCTGCTGCGCCTTTTTAACCAGAACCCGGATGGGACTACTGACATTATAAACCGTTATCTTTATTTTTTTGTTGTTGTTATTAGTCGTTTTTCTTTAGTATGTAGATTACCTTGAGAAAGTAAAACGAATTTACTCACACAATGAAATAGATGCGTCATGTTTGTTTGTTCAAACAAAAAACTGAATGTCCAGATGTTTTCAGATATTGGTCATCGAGTAAAGACCGGACGTGTATCCATCAAATTTATTAAATCAAACAAAATATAACGTTGTTTTCAAACCTATCTAGGTATTTTACAAACAGCATTATTTTATACATTTGTACATTGTAGGTAGGTACTTAACGAGGACACCAACTACCGTTAGGTTTGTCTCGGAGTTTAATTCAGAAAACACAAGATTGATGATGAGGTGAGGATGTGATAAAATTGGGTTTTATAATTCAGGAGAACCCCGAGAAAACCTGTCCCCGCGGTGTCAAATCTTTGTGCATTGCATATACTGTATCATTATAAGTTAACGTGTGGATTATTTTAAAATACTTCAATATCTAATTATTAATCACTTAGATCTACTTGTATGTGTATCCACATATTTACAAATCAGTGTCTGTCTGGAACGCTTTTTATTTACATTCTCGTTGTTATGGTGAATCATGAATACATTTTTTAAATTGTTCAAGAGAGTCGTTTTTCTGATGAGAAACTTCATAGAGTACCATACTGAGCAGCATGTAATTCATTCTCTATATCTATATATCATGCTGCCATTTTCTGGAAGTTCCAGAAGGTGGTAAAGTAACAAGCTAGAAACGGAACTCAGGAGCAGTTGGATATGAAAATAGTTTAGAAAAAGTGAGGCTTATCATTATATTGCTCTCCTGACTCCTGAACCTTTCAAGTGTAATACAATAGTTTCTTTTCGTTTCATTATTGACTAAATTTCGTAAATAAATACATGATTGACTAAACTATTTTCGACCCCTTGTTGCATTCTGTAGCATGTATGTTATAAAATTAAAAATATTGCTTTTAAATATACAGTGAAACCTCTATTAACGACCAACTCTATTAAGCGACCACTTCCACAATCCATTGATTTAATATTAATACAGTAATACTTTTATTAAGCGACCACTTCTCTAAAAGATCATTTGTCATGAAACCGTAAGTGGTCGCGTTAGAGAGGTCTTACTGTACTTTTTAATGTTGATATGGTTATTGGATATGGTTTTTGTCAGAACTTGGACTCTCAAAATTTGGAGAGAAAAAAAAGCAAATGTTTACTACGAGAGAATTTTTTTTTGCAGAAATTCACTAAGTTTGTATATTATATTTATGTCGTCGTATATGCAATTTTTTTCAAGAAAGTATGTTTCTTGTTCAGAATGTAATGTAGAATACAAGTACTGTACAATCAATTTTACTTTTACAAGTTAGATGAATTACTGATTTTATAATAACTTTGTTTCAGTTGTAGAATACAGTATATGCTACAACTTGCAACCAAAACGAAATTGCTGGCATTATATATGCTAGTGCTATATGCAGTTGATATACGCTACAGTAGTCAATGTCTTCAAAATTACACGGTATTACTTATAATATAGGCTAACATTTTTTTCATTTCATTTTATTTCAAGTTGTTTATAAAATAAATACAGGACAAAATTAAAATTTTGAAGCGAAATAACTATTTGTTATTGGTTAATTGACGCTAATTTTTTATAGCTATAATAAATGACAGACAAATGGGCAGTATTTTTCAAAAGGGGATTGTTCTTCTTAATTGTGGGAGGTCACCTCGGAATTCGTCCAAATTTCGAGCATCTTCTAGTTTAGTGCAAAGAAACAGAAAATACGAAGAGAAAAGGTTACTTGATGTTTTTAAGAACGGTGACCACTCTTCCAGACAAGATTCCTTCTCTTCTCCATCTTTAATGTACAGTATGTTTATTATATTTATTTATTTACAGTATTGTTACAGTATATTTATCGGTTTTATGATGTATTTTATGTATAATTTTATTTTATACATTAGTAGATACTCCTGTATTACTATACAGTATACTATAAACATAGTAAAATAAACCCATAACCAAGTACAAGCAAGTAGCGAATTAGACAGGTGGAGGGCGTCTAATCGAAAAGTACCCTCCATATTTTTTTAGAAAATGCCAATCAATTTTTAAAAAAATTCGAGTAAACGCGTGTATAACTTAAACACATGGTGGGCCAGCCAAGTTCAGCCTTGTTTAAATAAATAGTACAATTGAAGGGCTCCGTGCACCGTGCAGCATAATTGTAAGCCACACTTTCACCAGAAAAATGGCTTTTCGGAACAATTTTAAAAATTGGCTTCCATTATGCTGCACGTAACTCTTCAATTCATTAATAAATAAATTTTGAATAAACACGTGTACGTGTGCTATTGTCGAAATCAAGTGGTACAGTAGTAGGTATATGGTGTTTAAGGAGGGTACCAACCCTCAACGCGGGGTATTGTTGAAGAATAAGTGTCAAAACGTTAGTCAATGTTGCCTTTTATACAGCAGCGAATTTAAAACCGATATAAGGGGAAAAGTCGCCTGGAATTTCATGCCGAATATGTCCATGCTCTGGATCTGAAACTTAAACCTCTTTCCTCCATGAATCCGCCCCTGCTTTCACATACTTAATATACTGCAGTACGGTACGTGTATTGTAGTTACCGGTACCGTTAAAGTGAGAAAAGTTTTAATAAACTAATTAATATATATTATAGTACAATATACAGTACTGTATAGCAATATAGTAGTACCTACAACTACAATAATATGTACGGCACGGTACAGTACTGTACAGTACAGTGGAACCCCGCTATTCGTGAACAATCAATTCCAGGAGGCTGGTCGAATAACGATTTGTACGAATAGCGAATTAATTGTTCCCTTAAGAAATAATGTTGATTGGATTAATTCGTTCCAGACCCCTAGTGATTGTTTATAGTAACACAGCTTTGTTTATAGTATTATATAACTTATACAGTACTTAATGCAAATCATACATAAAAACTATAAAAACAATAAATATACTGTAAGAGTACTGTAAATGAACATGGAAGATGGAGGGGAAGAGGAATCATTGTTTAGAAGGGTGATGATCGTCTTTAAAAACATCAGGTAACCCTTCCGATGTTATTTTTCTTCCTCTTTTTTGTTTCTTTGCATTATGACTATAAGATGCTTGGGATTGGTACGAATTCCGAGATAACGGGGACGAATAACGAACGAGTGAGCAGAATTTAGTTGGGCGAATAGCGAGTTATACGAATAAAGGGTTGGACAAATAGGGGGGTATGAATAGGAAGTGAATTCACTGTAAGGAAGTGAAGCATGATACTTTGGGTATATGATTCGTTTTATGGCATTTCGCTTTATGGCCAAGTTTCGTGAAAAACGTACCGGTATCTAGGCCGTAAAGAAAGGTATGATGACTTGATGAGTGTACTTGGATTTGTTTTGGCGTCCAGGTTAGATTAGTTAAACAAACAAAAACGTACTTAATATTGATTCATTAATCATACATTTAATGCGTTTTTGTTTGTTTAAACCTTGAATACCAAGCGATTCAAAGTACAAGCAACTATAAGCCCACATGCGAAGTCGGGTGTCTAACCTCAAAGTAGTTACTGTTAAGGATTAGTTACATATAAAAACATTTATTCTACTGTATACACACAGTATAATTAATGCAGTTTATCATTAAAGTGTAACATTAATGTCGCGTGATTGATATCCATAAGTACCGTACGTGAATATTAAAATTCTTTGACTAAGATATAAGTATATTACTCATGATATACTTGAAAGTTGGGTAAATTAAAAGTTGACTAAAACATGACCACATTAAAGTGTATTGTTTAAAATATAGGCTCGGCTCATCGTGGCCATATATCAGTATACTGTATTAAAAAATTAACCTTGAACATATAGCTACCTTATCACAGAAAGACTGAAAACAAATTACCATTACAGTACACAAAGTTTATTTCATTATGCATTAATCCAAACTAGTCAAGCGATAAGTTTGGACGACTTTGTATTCCGGATTAGAATTGGAACCACGTGGGTCTGAATTTCCTGCAAATCGACTCACACTACGGCTTTGCGGCTTTCACTATAAAAATATAACGATGTAATCATTATTATTCACAACCCTACGTGGAAGAGCGAAGATGAAAAGACAATGAACACCAAAAAACACGATAAACACCTATCATCAGTCAGTTGTATAACAACAGTTGAACGTTTGGGATGTAGCCTAATAACATGCTGTCAATATTCATTATAATTGCAAACAAAACATAAGGAAAACGTCCTCGTATTGATCTTGTTGTATACTATAATAATAATCATAGCATATTTAGCTCCATAAAATAACGTCCCAAATCATTTTTTGTTTCCTGTGTTTTACTTCTTATCTCCATTTAATTTTCTTTGTACGGGAAGTGCTTAGGAAGTCGTTCACTCCAATTTTCCAATGAATTCTTTCTATTTTTATTCACACGTTTTGTAAGTACTGTATTATTGCTTCACTTAACTTTATGTTTGATTTTATCAAATTTTACCATCTTAATAGTTGTTTTTTTTAAAAAGATATTTCTGATATTAGAAAAATAGGAATGTGGAAATAGGAATTTTTTGTAAAAAAATTGTAAACTTTTTATACAGTATAATAACAAGAACATTAAAAATGCATACTGTCATATACAGTATGTACGTAGGTCTACATAATGCAAAGAATCCGTTTTTTATTTACGCATGTTTCGATTTATGCGATTTAAATTTTTTCGAGTAATTCATATTTATGCGTTTTGAGTAATTCTATATTTCAAAAAACAATTATTTAAATATACCATATTTTGTCATTAAGACCTCACCTAGTTACTCTGTACTCCTTTGTCCCAACGGGACGTATGATAATAAAATAAAAAAATAAAATAAATCTATTTCAAATTTCTTAAGAACAAAAAAGATTATGACCGTTTCCCAGTTGGTCACATACAACAAACTTTTAGAAATATGCATCCCGGGCCTTAAAAAATCCACTTCACCCCTTTGGTTTTATCTCTTCTTACACTCTGATTTCTCCATTGACTAGGTCAACCCAGCTTTATAAAATTATTCTTTCTACCAATCTTCCAAAACATTTGAAATCTCGTTATCCATTCAATTCCTTTCCTATTTGGAATGAGTCACCATTAGTTTTAAGAAAATTGCCATTCACCTGTGTTAAATCTCAATGCAAAACTGTATGTATCCATTATAAAAAAAGCCTGTCAACTCATATCATATTGTACAAATATTAGCAATAAATAAAATCAATCTTGACCTAATAAGATTTGGATGAACAATTTGGTTTTAAAATAATTATTTCACGATAAATCACTACGCGAGTTTATGAATTGACTACAGTATTAAAGACATGTCTGTATTGCGTTATTTTGTGGTTTACTTTAAATTTTGCTCGTTGTGTTGTATGGAAGAACTTTCGGGATGAACTGTAGAACAACTGCCCCGCAACAGGAAATTGCGCTACCTTTAGCTTTGTCAGCAATGGATTCGAATTTCAGGATTTTGTTTATTGTACTGTAATATGTGTAATTTAATCTCGTCACTGCACTAGGAAAACAAACATTTACCCGCAAAATTGATTGACAGTATTTATCAGCACGCTACTGATAAATAAACGTGCTTGTTTTGAAGTTGTGTGTATAATATCATATTTTGAATTTACCGCCATGGCGGATGAATACATTAATGTAGAATGCCTAGAGTTTGTACATTGCTGGTAACATCGAATAAAAGCTGTTCGTAGCAACTAATAAAGAAACCTAGATTTTCGTTTTACCTTTTGTTTGCCGTCGTCCACAATATCTGACGTTGTTGCAAGGTATTAAGCGCCATCGTTATTATTATCAGTTATTATCATCAGACCAGACGCTTCTTTACTGATTCGAATGAACCGCTTCCGCTTCCGACTGAAAACGGAAGTAAACAAAACGACTTCTTTTCACGATCCCACCTAGCGAGCGAACGGCGCAACAGCCACTTAGTTTTTACGATAATTGCTATCATCATCGTCATCATGGCTTCGAAAGTTGGAGCCGTTGACAAGCGTTGCTATATTTTAGAAGTACCGGTGAAAATATTGGAAACCGTGCTCTCTTATTGCACGTTCGACGAGGTAGCACATTACAGATTGGTAAGTCGATCGTTTCGAATGCATGTCATACTGTCGTGCTGCACGACATTGCTAAAATAGCACCACTGACACGTACCAGAACGACTACCGACTATATCGTTCACCACCGAATGAATTGTTAATACCATTTCTATACGTGGTGCATAATCGTCTGATCTGTATTACTTTCTCGTGTCACGAGCTGGTAAGTACCCTAGAGTTTTGACATGATTGATTACTTACGAAAAAATTCTGATTTTCAATAGGTTTGCAAAGCGTTCGATCAGGCCTGTCAAAGCTTACTCAACCGAGGTTTCATAGCTGTAGACCGTTATCACGCCAAATGTTTGAAAAAGGTGAAGAGCCAGTTGCCGAGGCGAGAGTCCGAAAGGCGAAACCACCCGCTCGCAAGACACTGCGACATTCTCATGGCGATCGAGACACGTCTCTCTCTACTCGGAATGACGTACATGAAATACGTCGAGAGCAATCAGTGTTGCTTCTTACCTGGAAAGGTATTATGTTACCCTTTTGTTTCTAAAATGCTATGGGTCGTGTGGTAAGTTATGTCGAGTATGTTGTATGTTTCCAACAATGGTGTAATCAGGTGATTCATAATGTTCTGGTTCGATGAGTCGAAGATCATTGTAACAAAACACACTATCCCTAGTGCTGGTTTGCAAAGTCGGAGATGAATTTTTCATGCGTATTATGTTGTGTGTATATTTGCTATAATAGAACGCAATTCAAACGCCCTGTCAAACGCAATTCTTGGTGTGTTAAGTTGAACAATTTCTGTACAGTTGTAACGTAAGCTGACCAAACGTCCTCCTTTGAGGAGGACAGCCCTCTTTTGGAGAGGCTGTCCTTCCCATGTTCTCCTTTTGAGAAAAATTGTCCTTGTTGTAAGCTAGGCTATTTATTTCTTTACTTCATTCTGAAATATTTTGTTTTTTTATTCTGCTATTTTCTTTGAAACGAAAATATTTGTAGAAGCCTACTTACTATAAATTGAATTTCCAAAATTATGGGTCTTCATGGCAGCAATAAGTATCGATAATTTTTACAAAAGTATCGATACATCGAGTATTGATACAAATAGTATGGTGTCTGTTTGTCCTCCTCACACGTTTTCAAATCAGCTTATGTAACGTCAGCTTCTTGCCAACAACCAGTTTCCAGCGGTAGGGCAAAGAAGTTGGTGTCGAAGTGGTTCACAAATGGCTTGACTTGCAACACCAAAAATTGCTTGTGACAGGAGGCTTCAAGAAACACTTGGCTAAGCCAACATCAAGCTGCCAATGTCTCACTATATAGTAATACAGTAGAGTCTAATCGGATCAGAGGGTGTCATAGTGTCCCTGCCAAATGTAGGATTACTGAACATGTCGGGCTAGAAAGACTCTACTGTACACTCATGTTATAAGAAACCGCTTTCAAGGATAGCCTACGTGTACGCCAAGCCACCTGTTTACTTCGCAAGTCCTAATCTAAAATTTTGTGTTGTTAGCAGAAAAAACTATCAGTCCAACAGATTTCAGAAACTGGCCGAATATCAGCAGAACTTAAAACACATGACAAGGGATAGTTAACTTCTTGGTGCACTTTTATGAAATTTTTAACCACGCTCTGCTAATCATCACCAATAGCGTCCTTTCCTGTCCAGTAACCATTACCATTCGTGTACTTAATTTATTGGGTTTTCTTATACTCTTGTGTTTATTGTTTATTTAGGCGTTTTTTGAAAACTACAAACAACGATTACGGACACCTTCTCACCCCCTAGCGGTGTGTTGAATTTAGGGTTCAGTATAATTATATTTAAAATATTGTTATCACTATAGTCACTAGTATAATTTGAGGCGGGCACCTTCAAAGCATCACAGTCATTGAGTCACCACGTTTTCTGTTCACTCGAGTTCTGCGCATGACGCTTTCACGCCAACCTTACAACTCTTTAGAATTATAATATTTTCATGTAAAAACACTACGCGAGTCCCAATAGTCAACTGAAAACTTCATTCAAAAGGGAAAAAAATAGCTGATATTGTTTGTACAAGAGTGAGCGAAAAATTATCTGCAATGCATTTTTCACCAAGGTGCATTCTGTGCTTTAAACAGTATTCAGTTTTGCTTTGTCACTGTGGTGCAGTTCTGTACTTGAAACAGTTGTGAAATAGTTAGTTTTATTGGCATTTTAACTGTACCATTTCCTGTATTCTCCAAAAACAAAATCCCAGTGGTCTTTTTTTTGGGGGGGGGGTCATCAAACTTGGCGTTGAGCAGATTTAGCGAACTATGGAAACAGTGTTTTGCTGCAGCAAAATGTCCTTTCATTGACATTTTGTAAGTTATGTTGCTACTCTGGACTATCGTGGTCCAACTCAAATAATGCCATACGATGCCATTGATTTGCCACCGACAGCAAATAAAGCAGTACATGCATGGATTCTCTTTCATTTGAAAATATTTTTCTGTGACCATTTGGAAGCTTGTGAAATGTGGAGCTAAGTGTTTTGAAGAAAAAAACAAACAAGGAAAAATGTGAAATGGAAGAAGCATAATGCTCTTTTAAGTTTTCTGTTATTGCCGACATGACTTTTAAAATGATGAGGTTGTGCTTCTGGTGAAAATATTTGTGTTATTTTCGATGAAATCGCACAATTTTTTCATAAAAGATGCATTGAAATGCAACCTTTCAAGAAATGCACACTTGGATTTGAACAACTTGAACCATTCACATTACATAGCTTTTGGAAATAATGGAGACGTCAAACAACTCGACAACCTTACATTGCCAATGATTTCTCTCTTATTACCAAATAAGTAGATTAGTGTAATCTACGTTAAAGTGATCCAGTTTCTGAATATCTAATTTTAATAATCCAATGGAATACGTAAGATTTTTTTTTTCTTAATTAAACCTTCAATGCTATTTAATGGTATTGTGTTAGGTTGACCATTATTGGTGATCAAGTCTTACTGTTATTGTATGCCTATTTTTCACATGTGTAGATATGCTTTTATACAACAAGTTCACTTTCTTCTACAGTATACAGATTTTCCTGAAAAGTCTAGTCAAATTTTAACCACAGATGCTATGCATCAAAAACAAAGCAAACAACCCACATGAATCCGGCAATGCTTTCCTTGTGAGATAACACAGGGTGAAGTCACAATTACATCGCTTTGTTGTCTCCATAATCACAATGGGTATGCAAATGGTATGCATTTCATATTTACTTTTTGCTTTGTTTTGATGCATAGCATCTGTGGTTAAAATTTGACGACCTTTCAGGAACACACTATATATTTAATAATGTTGATATACAGTATGTTGATATTATTTTTTTTTAACTTTGAATATAAAACCCAGCTGCCAGCAAGTTAGTAACAAATAAAAGTATACTCTTTGCAGGTAATAGATGAAATCTACCGTGTCTTGAGATATGTTGAGAACACAGAACTCCCATGCCGTTCGCATGAAATTTTGCAAGAGCTGAGGGACATCTCATCAATGGCAACGGAACATTTTGATGAGAAGATCATTCCTACGCTGAGAAACAGAATGGCCAGTGGACCACCAGCTCTGTCACCCCATGGCTTTTTCACCTTACCTAGTAGGTTTTTTCGTATTTTCAGAACAGCTTTTGGTAGTGGGGGGAAAAACAGTCGAGCCTCCTGTAACAAGACGCTTTCCTACAAGCAGTGCAAAATTGTGTAAAATTGCTGTTCTTACTATGACCATGTTTTATATACATGTTGTTTACTTTGTTTTGATATGTAGCATCTGTAGTTAAAATTTGACAAGACCTTTTATAAACACCTTGTAGAAAGTGTTTCAAGAGGGAAACTGAATTCTGCATGAATTAGACAGTCTGACATGCTGTTCATATGAGTTTTTCTCATAACGAGTATTGTGCCTATTAAACTCATTGCACAAGGCTCAGCTGTAGTTCGTATTTGATATCCGAGTCGGGGTGGGTGTTCTCAAGTTTCGCGTGTTGTTATGTCGAAAATAGAGTCAAGCACGTTGATAGGCGAGAGCGGAGTGAAACGAGGAGGGGGAGAAAGAGGGTGGTGAACGATTTTGTATGTAGTATAGTTATGTATTTTTTGTAAGTATAGTGGTTTAATGTTTCAGGCCCAGCAACCTTCACTTTCAATCCTTCGCGATCCACCCCCTGGTCAAGTGGCATCCGTCAAGATTTGTCCAGGTTTCAACAACTGAGGCATGTTAATCTCGCTGTGAAGCAGGATGTCACAAAATGCATGAATGAGGTGATTGTAAATAATAATTAAATTAATTACTATCCGAGATCATGCCCGAAGAGAGGAGTTCAGTTCATCTTTTATAACATTGGTTGTGTTTCCATTATGTTTTCGTAGCTTGCAACGCTGAAGAATAAATTCGCAGAACAAGAAAAGGAGAAGCAGCAGTTGGAAAAGCAGCAGCAGCAGCTAGAAAAGCAACTCGAGGAGCAAAACAGTAGAATAAGCGAGCTAAACCGCAAGCAGCTAGAGTACGAGCAAAAGTTCGACGATCTCTTGACCGAGTTCAACCGAAGCAAAGAGACGCCCACCCATGCAACACCGAAATCCGTGTTTGAAAACATGATCGACTTGGGGTCGACGATGACCCTGTCAACTACGATGTTTGAAAACAAGATGGATGTCAAGTTGTCGGTGCAACCTCCTACAAATTCAAAATTGCCTTTCGCACCGGATAGTGTGGACGTTGCTTCCATGTCCAACGACGACAGTTCTGCTAACATCAGCACTCCCCTTGTACCTGTCAGCGACAGAGAAAGCCTCGTCAAGCCTTATCGTCTCAGAGGCAAACCCAAATCGACGCAGGCTTTGAACGATTACGAACTAACGTCCGAGCGTAAAAACCGCCGTGGACGGAAACGTACTGGTCCATCGAGTGAGAAAGACGTCATTAACAGTCCGACGCTCAACTCCAAAAGTACTCCAGCTGCACTTGAAAAGACGGCAGAACTGCAAGATGACGTCCTTTCAAAATCTAGGAAACGCGTTTGTCGAAAGACGAATCTTGCGAGGGTTTCGCTATGAGAATAACATACGACGCGTTTAAAACAAAATTGGGTACATTGGGAGTATTCTTCATCATTATTTATGAAGTTTTGTTTGTATGTTACAAAACATACAACCAGTTTTGGTTATATTAAAATATTTTTTATTTGAGTTCTTGAATATATATTTATATATAAGAGCAGTGGGAAGAGCTTTTTCTTGTTCTTTTATTAAAAGGTTTTGCCTTTTGATTTTTTGGTTACAGTATTAGTGTGCGTTGAGTTACAATTATTGTTAGGTTACAGCGTTATCGTAACCCAGGCATGTCAAACACAGAGGCCGTATGCAACTTGCTCATAATTTTTTGTTTTAGCCAAGTCACTCAAAAACCGTGCTGTTCTCGGCAAGTTCCGTGTGTTTTGAATAAGTCGCTCAAAAGTCTTATTTTACACGAGTTCTGCTTGGTTTTGGTTAAATTCTCGAAAACATGTTTTGAGAACTGGCTGTGGCTAACCTAAGTTTAACATTTGAAGAGCTTCGGACAATATAATCATAAACCATATTTTTTAAATTGTTCAGGAGAGCCGTTTTTCTGGTGAGAAACTTCATAATAAAGTACCATACTATTGTCTATATTATGCTTCCATTTTCTGAAAAATCCAGGTGGTGATTAAGTAGTAAGCTAGAAATGGTAGTGATGTGAAAATGTCATTTTTTGAAAAAGAGTGGCTTATTATTACATTGCCCGAAGCCCTTCAATTATATTAATTTAACCAGGTTTAATTTCAAAAACAACAAACTAGAACAACCTTTCATTATAACACTTTTTTAGAGTTGCATGTTATAAATTTCATATTCTTTCAAATTGTATCGAAAATAGTAAGTTTCTTAAATTACATTTAGATTTCGAAAATTTTCATAGCATTGAATTTTATTATTCTTGTAAATGTATGAGGAAGATAAATTGGATCATGGTGTATATAAAACTGCATTTTAAAGGTGTGGTAAAATGTCTACTTATTATACAATTTATAAACTTGGGTCCCTCAAATATGATACCAAACTGACTTTGACATGCCTGAATGTTTCATTTTTATTCTCGGTCATACAAGGAATTATTTTTTAACAACGGACTAAACGTAATGAAATACCTGATAAATTTGTTATTATTGGTGACGACTATACTATTGTAAATTGTATCTATTGCTCATGATTTATCGAAGCCAATTTTCCTGAACATGTTCCTCAACCAAAAAAATGTGATACATGAGTTTGGAAACAGAACTTTATTTTTAATTCCATAACTTGTTGGTGTATGGGAGAAAATTAACTGGTTATTAAGATTGCTTGTGTTTGTAATAGTATAGTATGTGGTTAGGAAGGTGTACGGATGTACCACACAAATATTTTTGTGTTCATAAGTTGGAATAAAACTAGATTTAAAGGTTTTCATCATTCTCTTTCATTTTCCGGCACAGGTAGTACCGGTATACAATTGATGTATGGATTAAAATATATGATGTTAATGGCCTATGATGTAAAAGCGTGAGTGTTTTTATCAATTTTAAGATACAGGCAACTCTGTTTATGAGCATTGTCCATTAGTATTAACAAAAAATAGTGGCATGGCACTGTCCACATGGTTTTTAGTGCCGTAAAATGATTGCTAATGTATACAATTTTAATAAGAATAGGCCACGTCTATGTGTGTGTATGGAAGTAACAGTAAGTAAAGAACGAGTGAAGCCCATCCCATGTCCTGCCCATCAAGTGAAGTCCTCAACATGTGCCAGCTCCGTGTGCAATAGCACGGGTCTACTTTTAGTATGTAATATATAAGCTTGAGAATGAAAGATACACATAAACGTCTTGAAACTAAACTTGTTTATGAACCGAGAGTTGCTTGTACAGTATTGCAATAAAATATTACCCTGCATGTTGCATTGTCATTAAAATGTTGTGTGTACCGTTTTCACAGCACTTGTATTATAGATAACCAGTCACACTAGGTCTTAGATATTAAACTTTTTGACATTGTACAAATACAGACAATTCTCGAGGTAGGGGATCTATTTAGATCTTAGGATGATGGTGATTAGTTGGGGTGTTATGAAACGGAAGAACACCGAGAAAACATGCGCCCTTAGTATCAGACCTCCAAGCTAAATCGACACGGAACGAATGGGAGGCTAACTGAGGACCTCTCGCTCAAGGGGCGAATGTGTTAGCCACAAGTTCACCATGAGTCCTCAGTGCTCTCAGCGTATACAGTATGCGAGTTCCCAATGTGCAAATTTTGTTAATATGTGAAACGGGAAATCCCTAAAACGCTCATTGTAGGCAGAAACATTTGCCATTATGCGATTCGGTGAAGTGGTGCACAAATGACTGAACGCTCCTTTCCTTCCGTAACGTGTAAGCCATTTGTAGCGAAAAATGCTGGCTGGCAAAGCTGGGGTTGCCGACTATAGTTTTCAAATCTGATGAGAATTTTAACACAAGCACCCCTTGCTGATTCAGCAGGTTGTTAACAAACCATCACCTTAAAGTAAAGCAAAGCAAAGCCATGCCAGTGCGTACGAAAGACGAAAAATGTTAGTAACCTACATATCCACAGTAATACTATTATATGTAAATTGTAAATACATTCTTATTTTATATTAAAACAACATGGGTGGTTAGTGGCGTCACTAGGGTTGGTGTCACCTTATGTGGCAACTCATGGTGTCAACCTTGATCAGCGACTAAAAACGTTATTATATGCTAATGTACCGGCTCATTAGAAAGTTCAAAAAAGCACGTGTATCCATTTGGCAACACCAGCTATTTCTGCTAGAATATTATTAATGAAATTAGTGAACAATATATAGTCAACTTTAATTGAAGAATTTAATCACCGATTTACCATGACGTTAATTTAGTTTCTAAAGTACATTTGAACCCCTATATTCGTTATTAATCCGTTCCAGAAAAACTGACGAATATAGAAATCAATTTGCAAATACTCTGTGAATCTACGCCAGTCTTGTTACCCAAGCCTGATGTTGAGTAGCACTCAACATTAATATTTTATGATACGGTACTGTTCTTCTTAAAAACTGACTTTTTATGACCTTGGACTATGATTTTTGGTGACGATTTTTAGTCAAATATCAGAGCATTATTTTGCTGACAAAATGTGACAAATATTGGATTTGGTACTTTCCGGTTATATCGGGGCCCGTCTAATGTTGCTATTTGCTTGTACTTGGTTATGGGTTCATTTTGCAAGTTGGGTTAAAGTTAGATTAGGAAAAACAAAGAAACGTATTAAATGTATGATTTTGTTTTGTTTTCTAACCTAACCTGCAAAATAAACCATTACCAAGTACAAGCAAATAGCAACATCAGACGGGCCCCGCTATAACCTTGGATTCGACGAATATAAGGGTTCTACTGTAAATACTTGGGCTTTCCTGTATAACACAGCCAATAGCTTGGTAGTGCTTTCCTGCCGAGCACAGCGCATTGCTACAGCTACAGCTTAGATGTAGCGATTAGCTACAGCTTCCGAACGCTTTCCAGCATAACACTGCACCTAGCTATATCTTTCGAATGCTTTACAACGTAATACCAAGCATAGATGCAGCTATCTGATCGATACTAATGCCATGGAGTTATAAGTTAGGATAATAAAAATCCTAAATTTTACAACTCTTTAACCTAAATATCATCATTAACTTAGGTAAGCCAGCAAAAAACAAACCAAAACGCACAAAAAATTGGAAGTTGAAAGAATGTTTGAGTTCTGATGGTTAAGGAGAAAGTGAAGTATGTTTGAGTTTTGTGTTTTTTGATTCATTTGTCAGCTCACTCACTCAGAAAGTCACTTACGAGTGAAGCTAATATAGCGTTATAAAAAGCGCACAAAACCAATCAGCTTGAAGCATGGTACTGTACTGGTACTGGTACTGTAGTGTACTGGTAGTGGTACTGTTCATGTAATTTTATACAAGGTTTTTGCAAATGACCTTTGCATGAATCAAGGACTCGTTGTACCAGTACAGTAATAATAAATTTTGATGTTCCACGTGCCTACAACATTATACATTTTTTAGATTTATTTTCTGTACGTCTGCCAGATCACTGTTCCCAAAAGGCCGAGTAGTGAAATTCCAACATCATAAACAGAGTTTGCTGTCACAATACCATAATACCTTAAAGAGTTTTCTGCGCATTAACTTGGAAGAGAAAATAAAATAGACCATTGGTAAATTTTAATGAATATGACGGCAAGCTTTTTTTTTGGTCTCCTATTAATTGCTTATTTATGTACTCAAAATAAATTAAAAATGACGCATGAAAAGTAGCCAACAGCGTCACTTTAAATGTCATGATTTGATAGTACAATTGGATGAGGTGACTGACCCCCAACTATAAAACAACATAATAATCTTTTTTATGCCAGATTTTTAAGTGCCATATAGTACACCAGTAAACTCTACGCATGCAACATTGATTATTCAAAATGGTTTTCATTTCAGTCAAGTTTTCATGACCAATATGTACTAAAAAAAAAAACAAACCCTTATCAACGACGACTCGTCAAAAATCATTTCCGAACTACACAACACCGCCATGACGTGTGACATGAAGCATGACAAGAAATGTCAATTCAAATTGTTATCATGAATATAATGTTTTAAGAATTTTAAAGGAAAAATGTTGGTGGTGGTTTCCTATACTTGGCCTGGATTAAGAATCAATAAGGTCTCGCTAATCAATAAAGTTAGAAATCTGACCATCAACTTTCAGTGTGCACAACATTTGAAACCAGGAAATTCGATATCGGTATTCTGTACTCTGTCAATAGTAACACCACTTCTTGAATCTAGAAATATATAATTATTGAAACTTTTGTACTACAGTGGAATCTGGTTATTGTGATCACTTTAGGACTGGCACTTTTTGATAACGCTGCATTGCCGAAAGCATTCAAGGAAAGTTGTAGCACGATATAAATATACCTATATTTTGTATAAATATATGGAAATAACAATGTTCTTTAAACAATTATTTGAATTCGCCTTATTTCTCCAACCAATGAAGTGACGTTAGGGACACCCTGTATAAATTCATTGCCTTCCCATTGTTGCCAATTTCTAACGTATACAAAATAAACGTTTTATACTTATTCATATCTGCAGGGTGCAGCATAACTACACCACCACCCTATGCACCATGTCTACAGGGTGTTCTTAAAAGATCTAGCCAAATTTTAACCAAGTAGGTATTTCTGGTTTAAACTATACATCAAGACAAAGCAAACAACTCATATAAACATGGGTCTCAAAATGCGTCCCTTCTAAAATAACACATGATGAAATCATGTAATTGCATAAACCATTTCAAATCAATTGTAGGTATGCAAATGAGTATTTCTGGACCTATGTTTATATGGACTTTTTTATTGTTTTGATAGCATGTTGTTTAAATTTGACTAAACGTTTGTTAGACGGGTGTTTCGAGACGTTCTAAGAACACCCTGTAGAGCATTGAAATGTGTTGCATTAAAAATATTAATATGGGGGAAACAAATGTCTGAGTGACAATAATGGTAAAGAAGATACACAAGTACATTGTACTCTATATATACTGTCATGTATACATACTAGAAGAAGACCCGTGTTGTAGCACGGGGGCATGGGATAATAATACAGACAAGTGAAACATGAAACCAATTAACTCCATCTAGTGACAAACAGTACAACGTTTTAAGGGCATTCTTTACTGTTACATACTTACACACATACTGTAAACCTGGTATATTATTATTATTAAGATACTGTATGTACATACATAATAAGAATAATCCATTTTTGATTTCTTCAATTTTCGATTTATTTATGTATTGATATATTTATATATTCTTTTACATTTGCGGTTTTTTATTTACGCGAAAAACCTTATACGGTTCTCGTTTTCTGCGTTTTTCGATACATTCGATTCATATAGCATTTCTCATAAACGACTGATGGCAGTATACTTTCAATTCCTAGCTCACTCACAAGTGAAGCTAATATAAAAAGAGTATAATAAAAATTCCAACTAAGATTTACGCAACACATGCAAATTGATATGGCCAGTGAAGTGTTGTAACTAGGCAGTGTGCAAAGTGATTGTACTCTTAATGAAACCCGTACATCACCTTTAATTCTCGGAATCTTGATTAGCTTTTATGAACTTACGTGACACAAACTCATCAAAGAAAGACATAAACTTGTTTACATGTAATGCGTGTTTCTGGGCAAATGCACACAACCCACGTTAATGATGCCATTTGCTACAAACATTTTTCATTATAACGATCACAGATTGTTTTGCAAAAATGCAGCATCCCGAATGCGTATTTTGCTCATATTCGCAGTCTCAATTTTCAAGCTACGTACTACCCTTGTGACGTAAACGTTTGGATACATATTCATATAACTAATTTTGATTTTCAGATTAAATCTTTCGACTTTTTTTTTTTATGTCACACTTTATGACTGAATAATGAAGAAAAAAAATAATACTAGTTGCCAAACACACGCGAAAAAAATAATGCGATAATAATTATAATAATAATAATAATAATCTTAAAATCAATAAAGCAATTTTCAGGATGAGAAGGATTTTTCTTTTGTAGCTAATATAGATTGTTACTATAAATTTCCTCAATGATCAGAAATATTATAGTATGTACAACTGTATAATTGAAGGCTTGCCCGGAATAACGTTGTATGTTATAAAAATTCAATATTGAAATTAGCTAGTGTTGTCAATAGACAAACTCATACCCTCCTAAAGCATACATATTATCACTTCGAATAATGTGTGACACCTAATGTGTGACAAACAAATTGTGTTGCTGAATATTTTTTGTCATTTACTCAAAACTATAAATTGTCATCTGCAACGTTATTCCGGGCAAGTCTTCAATTATAGATTGTATCCAATATTACTAACACCACGTTTGGTTAATGCCTAGTTTCATTTCAATAACTTCACTTATTGCACATAAACTCGCTTGTTTAGAATGGGTCATTGAAAACGTGTGGGACAGTGCGAAATTAACGTTTTCAGGCGATTCGCCCCCAAAACAGCGAATTGAAGCAAAAATAACTTGTTCCAAGCGGTTCATTTAAAACGTGCAGAAATCAAGTGCAAAAAGCACGTTTTCAAGCGACTTGCCTCAAAATGGTGGTATCCATACCCATAAACAGTAAAACACCAGTTTAAAAATAAGTACCGTTTATTAAAAATCATTTTTAAAATTTTAAAATCTTAAAAATATATACTGTCAAATTTCTTTATATACTGTCAATCATCATACACGTAATGTAAAGAATCCATTTTTTTTGTGCATGTTTCGATTTATGCGAATTAAAATTTGTGCAATCTCTCAATAATTAGACATTTGGGATTTATGTGTTTTTGAGTAATTCATTTCTGCCCGGTTCGATTTATGCGAATTTCGAGTTATGCAAATTTAAATTTATGCGATTGTTGAATAATTTGATGTTTGATTTATGCGACTTTTTGAGTAGTTTCATGTTTTATTTTCACAATGTTCGATTTATTTATTTATTTATACACACACGAGTTTGTTTTTTTTACATTGGACTTAAGCGGTTTTTAATTTATGCGTTTTTTGGTACATTAGACTATACAGTATATTCAACAATCTGCGAAATGGGATATATGTCCGAAAACTTTAATATAATAATATCGGGTTTAGAGAATTTACCTAATATCAGAACACTGCAACAACAACAAAAAAATATATAAATAAATTGGGAAATAATTATAGAACTTTTTATCAGATAAGGAAAAGCCCACTATTCCCAAGCTCATCGTCCACCTCCACCTTTAATTTAAGCCAAAGCTGGCAATAAAATGCATGGGAATTCGTTTCTGTTGTTTCCTGGTTGATAATGATTGAAGTCTGAGCACCCCAACCTACCAATCATCCACCCTGAAACGCATAGGAAAAGTACTCATTTCCATTCACTGCATAATTGATGAGCGTGAAATCTAGGTTAATAAAGATTTTCCATTTTTCATCCAAAGATTTTTATCTCCACTTAACTTCAACATCCTCCCCTCCAGGAAGTGGCGGATTTACTTTTCACTCCTGTATCGATCCCGAAAAATGAAAAATAGACCCTTGCCAATAAAAAGTTACAAAAATCGCTCGAAAAAATCGGTTGTACATTTCACAAGTTCTCGATTTAGTCGAGCGTTTCATTCTGCGGAAAATGTATCGCATAACTCGAATACAATATAAAACTCAATTATCCGAAATTCCGGTTTATCGGAATCAGTGAAATATGTCATTTCAAATATAAAAATCGACAAATTATCGATAAATCATAAACGATGGTTATGGATAAATAATTAATTTATGAAACAAATGTTTTAAATTGACGCTGTACTTACATATTGTTCATTGAATGTTCACATTTTTTAATAACTTTTGTACCACGATGGCTTTTTTAATACCAAACTGGCATATACATTAAAATTCCGGATTATCCACTTTTTCGTTTATTCGAAATAGGTTCCATCACATTCGAATAATCGAATTCGTAGTGTATATGCAATATCACATATACCAAAAAAAATTTTGCGTATTTATTTATTTATTTATTTATTATTTATTTATTTAATTAATCACGTGCAAACTGTCTCACAAAAAAACGCATAAATAGCGCAATTTTCTCGCATGTAACGTGCAATATAGGCAAAATCTCATGAAAACAAACTCACATGAATCGAAAATTTTCTTGCAACATATTGGAAAAAATCGCACATAAATTTGCAGAAAAATAGGACTTCCTGTAACACCATCGCATAATAGCAGATTCGTTTTTCACATACAGGCAAAATCGCCAATTTCTTGTAGTTTTAACATATTGGAAAAATCGCATATAAGGAACTTTCATTAAAAAAAGGAGACTTTACCATCGTATATATACTGTATACATATATAGACCTTGCACAAGAAATGACTACTTTGTAACTCTTGTATATTGGACAAATTCGCAAAATCGAGAACTTCTATAAGAAGTAAGGATTATAATAGCGAAATTCGGACATAACGAAATATAATATCAAAATTCCGAAATATAGCGAAACCAAGTTAGGTTTAGCAAATCTTGTTTTGCTGATTAAGAAAGTTCAATTGCACTTATTTATGCTACACCCACTGATTAAAATCAAGACACAATAAGCATTCTGAACCCAAAATTCGAACATAGTAATTCAATAAAAATACAAAAAAAATTGATTTATTAATTACAATAAAAAATTAAATTCGTTATAAAATAATAAAAAAATAAATGCTTACACATTTATTACTTACAATGCACACAGTATCACTTTTCGTTGCAATGACACCAATCCAAGATGCACATCCAGGAAGTTCTGGTTGATCCAAGAAAAATCATTCGGAATTGCATGCAAATTTCATTCTTTGGCTTTTCCTCTAAAAATACTGAAAGAATAAAAAAAATAAAAATAATAAAAATAATAATAATAATAATAATAATAATAATAAGTCCGAGGACAATCGATCTAATGAGCGATCAATAAGGCAACAAGCTTTCACATTTTCTAACAAAACCCCCTCCTAAAAAAAAAAAAACACCCAGAGTTTTCCATCTTATCGACTGTTGGGCGTTAACGTGTGCTTGGGTTGAAGCCACTTTTTTTTTGTGTTTTATCTCAATGCGTGTCTATCTACAGGACAGGTTGCAAAGTTAGATTAGACACTTCGATAATTCCCAGGATTTCATTTAAGTTGTTTCTTTTTTGTTGTTGTTGTTTCCTTTCTTTAGTGCAATGCAGATGTACAGCGTGTTTCAATAGTAACTATACAGTCAAATTGAAAATAATTCACTGTATGCGTGTATAATACAGTTATATGTATTATGCAGATACAGGGTGGTCAAAAAGTCTGTTTACGACCAATCGCTTTGTTTTGCAATATTTACCATGCAAATGTACGTTTCGCACTGAGATCTGCTTGATTTCATCAAAAAATTTGAAATTGAACTATTTGAGCTAAATTCGCTTTGCTTTGCACAATTTACTATACAAATGTATGTTTCGCACTAAGATCTGCTTGATTCATCAAAAATTTTGAAAATACAATTATCTCCAGAAGTATTGGTCGTAAGATGCTATACTGTAGTTGATATAAGAGGGAGCCACCTCTGGGGGCGGATCCAATAGCGCTAACGAGAACGACCTTGACCCTTGCGTTCATGGTTATTCATTCTGTAAAAATTTTGAACCATAAGAGATACGACTTAAACGTGAATCGCAAAGCTGTAGGGACCGTCAAAACAAACCGAATGCATCAAACGGAATAGCAATAGCAGCATAAGTTCGAAAGTTATGGTCGAAAGAAAATCAGTATTGCAGAGAAGTGAACGACATTGCAGAGAAGCAAACAGAGCCACTGAATGCAATCTAATGGTGTTCTTAAGCTTACAGGGATGTGCAACGTTCGTTTACCAGTTTTTGCCCCTGGTCTTGCTTCTCTGCTATCACACAGTAGACATTTCAGTGGCTCTGTTTGCTTCTCTGCAGTGCCGTTCATCTCTGCAATGCCGATTTTATTTCGGCTATAACTTTCGAACTTAAGCAGCTATTGCGTTTCCGTTTGATGCATTCTGTTTGTTTTGACGGTCCCTACAACTCTGTCACTTTTAAGTCGTATCTCTTATGGTTGAAGAGTTACAAAATGAATAACCATGAACGCAAGGGTCCAGGTCATTCTCGTTAGCGTCATTAGATCCGTCAGAGATGGCTCCCTCTTTTGGTATATCATCTACATCATCTTACGACCAATACTTCTGGAGATAATTGGCAGTAAACAGACTTTTTAACCACCCTATATATATATATATTCGAAAATTCAACTTTGTATATTTCCGTGATAAAATTTCATGTATATAAATTGAGGATTTGGATGGTAAAACGGCATAAATTCACATAAACCTTAAAACGCATACTGCATATTGAAGCATTTTAAACCTATTTATAACAGACATTGGGTTGCCTATAATTTAAACTTTAGGACTTTTTGGTCGCGCAAGAATATGGTACGCGACTATTGTAAATTTAAAAATTTTTTTGTGATTTCTTTCTTTTTGTCGCTTCACTTCCTAGTTGTTTCACTCGCTTGCTTCACGTCCAAAACAATGGAAAAGAAACCGATCTTTGAAATAACGGCGTAAATGTATTTATAAATTAGCACGATATTTGGAATAAAAGTGTAATTATATTTTTAATTGCCCTGTATAACTTTAGGTCTGTCAACTAAAGTTAAGTTTTTTTGCAAAACCTGTTCATTTTTCTTCTATAAATATACAGTTGACATAAATTTCTTAAATTTGAAGGTGCCATTAGTTTTTGGCCTTTTTTTTTCAAAACTACATTTTGTTTTAGTTACATCGTCATTCCATCCAACTCCTCAGTTAATATTTATGACATGTAAGAGTCGTCTTCTGCTGAATACTAGCATAAAACATTAAGGTTTTGCTAAGTGGGATGACCAATCTCACTAGTTCTTGTGTCTTAATTTAGTCTGGCATCTTAAAAGGTTTATCAAAAACTTTCAATGGTTTCAAATCGAAGATGTCATTTTTAACCAGGTTGCATGTGCAGATTTTTAACCAGGTGCAGTCTATAATTGAAGACTTCCCCGGAATAACGTTGTATGTTACAAAAATTCAATATTGAGATTATTACGGAAAACTGTGCCTCCTATATGGGTCTAGCTAGTGCTGTCAATAGACAAATTCATACCTATTTAAAACATACATATCATTTCGCAATTGCACACTCAATAGGTGACAATCAATGTGTTGCTGAATACTTCTTTTGCCATTTACTCAAAACTACGAATTGTTACATGCAACGTTATTCCGGGCAAGCCTTCAATTGTTTTCCTCGATTTATGCGAAGATAAAATTTTAAGCAAACCTCGAAAATCGCATTTATTGAAACTTCGGTATTTAGTCATCAGTGCAAAAAAATGGCTTAATTTTGTGCAAAATTTGTGCAAAATCGTTAACTTTTCTTATAAATATATAACGAGCATCAGGGGAATTTTTCTCATTGTGTAACAGTAGAATCTAATATACAAAATTCGCACAAATCGAAAACCGCTTATTTTGAAACTTCGATAGGCTTAGAAACTTCTAAGTGTTCAGTCATCTGTGCACCACTGCACAGAATCGCATAAGGGCGAAATTTTGTCGTATATAAAGTACATCAGACTTATTTTTCATTGCATAATTATTCATTCACTGCATTAACAGCGAAATGACATACAAAACACGTATAAATCAAAAATCGCATATTCCGAAATTTGCATATTCCAGTGGTGCAAAAACTTCACTTGTGCACCACTGCCACAAAACCTCGCATAAAAAAAAGCGACATTTTCTTGTATATAATAACAAAAATAAAAGATAATTCGTTTCACTGCATGACAGTGAAATCGCATACAAAACTTAGATTTCGAGTAGCAAGTGTTTAGTCATTTAATGCAGAACTATACAAAATCGCATAATATCAAAATCGCGTCTACAGAACTGGTGTAAAACTCGAGAACCTCTTGTAATTGATTTTGGAGTTTATAAATCATGCAATTGAAGTCGTGCCATTTTTTTTCTTACAAAACTACAAACGTTACCAATTCACTTTAAACAAAATCAATAGATACTGCACTATGCTACATAAAAAAGGTTGGTATTCATAGCTTTATGTTTATATTTGGAAACTTGTCAGCTAGTTCAACCAACTCCAGTGAAAATTGATTGGAAACACCTGCTTGTCACTACACATCTAATATCATCGCTGAATGTGTATCTAAACCCATTATTTATCTTACAAAATTGGATTTCATACAACAAAAAAATAATATTACAAAACGTGTACAATTATATTTTAAATAAAAGATAAAATGTCAACTGTAAAAATCCATTACAAGAAAAAAATATTTTCAACATCCAGTTTCTCTTTAAAAAAAAAAAGACTTTTATAAATGTCAAGGCATTTTATCAATATTATAAAATATTTCCACGATTTCAAAACAACTATATGCTACAAAATATGAACACAGTTTTAATATACCCGGATGATAAACTTTTGTAATGACTATTTTATTATGTCTATTTTAACAGTATTGGTTATCTTAATATGTATCATTTTAAATACAGCTGCTGACATACCAAACAAGTACATTAAAAATCATTTTTAAGCAAACTCTTAATATACTATCATATACAGGATATACGGTACTGTATACATAATGCAAAGAATCCATTTTTGATTTCTGTGTGTTTCGCTTTATACGAATTAATCTTTGAGCAACTCAATATTCAATTTATGCTTGTTTCGGGTAATTCCATTTTGATTGCTGCACGTTATGCGAATTTTGATTCATGTGAATTTCGATTTAAGCGAATTTTTATTTTTGCGATCATTCGATATTTGATTTATCCGTGTTTTGAGTAATTCCATTTTAATATCTGCAATTTTCGATTTCTTCATTTATATATGCAATTTTATTTCACATTGGACTTATGCGGTTTTTGATTATATATATTTTTTTTGAAGGACTTATGCATTCTCGTTTATGCATTTGTTTAGTACATCGGATTGTACAGTATAGTCTCATAAAGGACTGTAGATGGCAGTATATGTTCAATTCGCTTACTCACAAACTCACAGCTCACTCGCAAGTGAAGCTAATATATAAAAACTATCCCCACTTGAACTGTTGTAATAGAGAATTATTATGTAATTTTCAAAGAAATTATTTAAATAGAAAGAACTTGTTTAAATTGTGCGAGTGAAGTAAATCTCCGTTTTATAAAATATGCTCCGTTGGATAGAGCGCAGTAACAGCTGCCAACTGCCGTTACCTTTAAGCAAATCAATATTACTAAAATGGACTGTATCGCAGCCATACGCTGTTTATTATTGGGTAACATGGTGCCAAACTGAGGCAACGAAATTGGGTGGAAGGCGATTGCCATCACCATCATCATACTCGGTCATTGGCGAGAAAGCGAGAGCGTGTATGTATGTGTGTGTGTGTGTGTGTGTGAGAGAGAGAATCTAGATCAATTTTGCAGCACACTTCACCATCATCAGAGGGCGAGCGGGGAGCAAAGAGTGTACATCTCGTGGAAGCCTAGGGGTGAGAGTGGTGGGAAGAAGAGATTTGTAGTGACAAGCACCACAAGACTGTGGTAGTATACCAGTGCAGTGCTAGTGTAAAAACCGAAAGGGGGGGACCTCCGTGTGTGCGTCCGCGCGGCCGAGAGGGTGTCGTTAATTGAGCTCGTGGGGCTGGATGCTGCTCGCGTTCATCTCTGAAACTGGCGAGCGAGCGGTCGTCGAGCAGCAGCAGCAGCAGCACCCACTTCAGCCCGAGTCAGTAGTCTTCCCCACATTCCCCGACGACAAAAGGTGGGCCAGAGGGAGCCCCCCAAACGGCATCACCATTCGGCGCACCATGAGCCACGCGACAGAGAACGACGTCAAGTTTGCCGGCGACGACAGCAAAGCCAAGATCTACGAACCGAAGCAGAACAAGAAGATCGTCCGCCTGCTCACGGTCACGGCCTACGTTTTCTCCGTTTCCTTGGCGGCGATCATGCTCTCGCTCTACTACGTGTTCCTCTGGGATCCCAACATGAAAGTGCCTCACAAGCAGACTCGGGAGCAGCTGCAGCAAGCCTACAGTAAGCTGGCAGCGACAGCACATTCCATGGCCGTCAGCGAGGCCTCGGTTGTACGATCGTCCGTGGACAAGCTCGAACCACCGCCGCCCGTGCTGGGTTTCGACGAGGAAACCAACGAGGCGGGTGCGGCGGACATCGTAGACGAGTACGGACTGGACAATGCTGCCGCAGCAGCCGTAGCAGCTGCCGCTGCTCCTACAGCAAAGCATCGCACAAATAATAGTAACAATAACAGCGTCAACAACAACAACAACACAACGCATCACCACCAACACCACCACCATCTCAACACAACTAACAAACCACCCCCAGGTCGGTGAAAGGATAGCAGCACGGCATAGCTTTACTCCAACAAGGTTGGTTAACTATCTGTATCGCAATCCCATTCTATATGCAGTGCAACAACCCACTACATAACAATCACAATACCGCACACAGCAATTACATATCAGTACTGCGGTCCAGATAGGTAAATCAATGCAACCGATTTATACAAGTTAAACTGGTAATTACATTCAACAATCTGTATCACTAGTTTCATTCTATGCAGTGAAACATCCAATTACATCCACTTTTTGCAATTGTAAAAAGTAAAAGTGCCATTTTGTCAAAAATGAGTTACAAATATTTTAGAACGTGTAAGGTGCAATTCTGTCTTCCTAACGCATAATTTTGCGTAAAACAACAATATTAGTGCAAAAAGTGTGAAGTAACCCATAGAGAGCAATGCAAGTTCAGAACTTTAAACGCGATTTCCTGGAAATTGGAAACATGTTACTTAACACCCCTTTACACCAGACCCTTCAATTACATCCACTTCATACAGTGATTGCATCGGTGTTCTGGCCCAGATGGGTAAATCAGTACAACACATTATTTATAAGTATAAAATTCTGAAAAATGTTTTCCGGTCCAGCTATGTGAATCAGTGCAACACGATTGTAATAACTAAATGACATTTCTATCGACATGCGTAGAAAGAATTGCAAGCTTTCAAGTCGTAGGTGGAAGAAAATTTCACTTCGAATACTGAACCACTGAAATATACGACACCACTAAACCAAGGGTGTGTAAACTAGTTTATTATTTTAATTAAATTGTATGTGAATTCCAATCAATCGCTTTGGTAACATACAGTGAACGTCTGAAAACAGTAAATTGCGTCTGCATTTACAGTACCACTACGAAACAATTAAAAATGGAACCAAATCTACCATGCACCACCAAACTGCATTGTCAATAGACATTCCCTACTTCATGGATATCAAATTTAAAAACACACCCTATGTTGATAGTAAAATTGAGACTTCAATGCAATTTTAACTCAAACAATAATAATAATAATACTAAGCAGCAAGAAAGACACTATCCTATTGACACAGTCACATTTAAAAATCGAAGTTAGTCGAAATTAATGTTGAATTTTGTTATATCGGGATAACCAATATTATGATTGTGCTCAGTTAAATTATTAGTTCGAAAAATTTGCTGGAGATAAAAAATTCAATTCCAATGCACTGAAATGCAATATCTATAAAACTTTGCAAGGAATGCAGAGCATACTAGATTGGTTACGCAACACAAAGATTTTGCAATTACTCTGTTCTACTGCAATGTAATGAAAAACAATAATGCCCCCTTTAATCTCATGCTTATGAAACTTAACATGATATGTAAAGTGATGTATGGAAAGCAGATTTTGCAATACACAACAAACAATATAACAATTCACAACACTAAAAAAAAAATGATCACTTCATAAACTATAACCTATGTTTGCACTATAAAATAAATAAAATAATTTTTCGTTGACAATTACTAATCGAATGCATAAACTCTACCATCTTTTAACATTACATTTCGCTCAAGTGAATTTCACTGTATAGCTTATAGATACACTTGCATAACTTTTAACCTTAGAACATGGATGCATTATTAAATTATGTGAACGTTTCATATAATCACAAGTGAAAAATACATCACATAAATGTGAATTTTTTTTTGCCAACATTCCTATTTTGGGAAGAAATACCCGTATAAGCCTACTGCGTTTATATCTAAAGCACAGTACCGTAGCAAAAGAAGTATATATATATATAAAAAAAGTAACATCGATTATTCATAATCTTAATTAAAAAGTAAAAATAACAGTAAAAGATTAAAATATTGTACAATGTACATATTATATGTTATAGTATATACTACTGCATATATATAATGCATAGTAATACACAAATTTTTGTATAGCAAAAATTCTTCGATCATGTAGTATGGACGGTATTTTTCTTTAAACATTTGAATAACACACTCCATCAGGATCTCTTATGGACGAGTGAGAGTGCAAATCACCAACATGATTCATTGTGATAAATATTTACATTTGCTACTCCACTACCCTTCGTTGACAGTTCACATCTATCAACAACAATTACACCAAAAGTAGGCCTGTGTACTATTAATACATTAATATTAATAGACGTGACATAATACTTCCATCAAATCTAATGACATTTGTTTCAAATTAATGCTATTATAGGAATAATGTTCATATTTTATCTATGTACACACAGTTTAATATATTAATTTAATGTTTAATATATTGTATAACTATCACAATGTTATGTTACAACATATCATTAGAAACCTTTGCAAAGCCAGAAATAACTGTTTATAACTAACGTGACAAGACATTGCAGTAGTATTAAACATGATTAACAGGTTCATAAACACCTAATCTTCTTCCAGGGGATGTGTATTATAATATCAGTGATGGGCACCAACTACTTTAAAAGTAATCCAAGAACACAGTCACTAACTACTACTACTACTACTACTGAATAAAGTAATTATAACCACTAGCTAACCATAATTTTATAAAAGTAATTACTTTTATAACTACTTTACAGTAGTTGAATAATTGTAACTACTTTTCTCAACTACTTCTCCACTGTGGCAATCTGGCTAGTATAAAAAGTTAACATTATTTTTATATGTTTTAAAAGTTAGTTTATTATTTGAAACAACTTTGGCAGCTTAGCTTTACATAGCATGGAAGGAATGCGCACGAAATCGTCTTTTGAAACAATTCGTCTGAAATTTTGCACCTCTCGATATAACAATTTGAGCTGCCATGCTGAAACGACACTATACAGAACAGAGGCACTGCAAATTTCTGACAGGATTTATGCTGAGAGATAAAATTAACAGTAGTTATTTGTTAGCATTATTGGTAATAGTTAACTACCATGTAAAATAACTACTTTACATAAAAGTAGTTATGTAAAGTAATTATAGAAGAAAAATTGGAAAAAAATAGCTATAAAATGATTATGTGTACCTAGTAATTACTGTAAAAGTAGTTTAACTAGTAGTTCAACTACTGCCCATCACTGTGTAGCGTAATATAAAACAGCGTTTGTCAAGCTGTATTTCTCAAACTCGAACCATTCTAAGGGATCCTCGAAATTATTTGCATAATCAAGATAATACTTGATAATACCGTGACCTATTCACTCACTCACTTCAATTAAATTTCTGCTTAAATTTCCAACACTGTAAAATATCGAAGATAGACATCATCTATCCTACTCTACAAAATATCATATATATAAAAATATCTTTTAGGAAGGTGTTTCGCAAACTTTTATACGAGTATTAAGGAGTCCTCAGATAAAAAAGTTTGAAAACCGCTGATATTAAACATATAACCATCTACCTGTAATTGAGCCTCTTTCCAAATAGTGTAGTTTGCTGAACTGTATGACAGTAAGGTGACGTGACCAGTGAATGAATGACAATTTAAAGTTTCATAAAAATTACTTACAAAATGTAAATCAAACCTAACGTAAACTTCAACTACTGCATTAAATGTCTACAGGGAAAAAATATATAAACCAAACTATTCGTTATATCATTAATTATTAAAGACCACACAAAGAAAACCATTTTAAAACAAAAACAAGTGAATGACCGAGAAAACCTAAAATCTTAAACCAGTGAATGACCAGTTATATAATTGAGTCAACATAGCCTATATTAGTAATTTTTAGCACAAACTGTAGGTAAATAATAATGTCATCAAAGTTGGCTTATTATTTTACAGTTTGAAGATAATAGTCAATTATTCACTCGTCAGTTCACTCTATTTTTAAAATTTGTTTTGCAAACGAAAGCACAGTACCAAGTACATGAAAAAATTGTACCAAAAAAACAAAACAAAAGGGTAAACTTTGCTTTTAGGTTGGTGGGCGGAGTTTAGAAAAAATATCGTTAAGATGAACGAAATATTTTAATGGTATTGTTGTTTTTACCTTACCTAACCTAGTGTTACCAGTGTAGATATCAGGTTACGTTAATAAAAAAATACAACAACAGTAAAATATTCCACTTATACCTAAACTCCGCCCACCAACCTAAAGCGAAAAATTACCAACAAAAGTTTAATTTTTATCACCGTACTAGTTTTACATTTTCCATTCATTTTTTATCCAGAAAATGTTTTTTATTTTCATGTTTGTTTGTTTGTTCTTTGTAGAAAATTCAACAATCCACAATCCAAGAGCATCAGTTCACAAAAGAAAATTTGCAGTTGACAAGAAAACTACAGCCTGTCCTGAATCAAGCCTTTTGTCTTTTTGATTTTTTTTTCATCAAGATTCTTAGTTTCTGTATACCAACTATTTTTTCATGCAGAACATCAGCTATTTTTCAGCAAAAAAACAAAACAAACAAACAAAAACGATGAAGTTGAAATAATTTCACGAAAAAGCCCAACTGCATAGGTTTATCACAGCATTTAACATGCTTGCTTGGAATGCAACAATACATAGTTTCTACTCCTAGTTTTTATATCCCAGTATATTTACATACTATATTAACTTGGGTGAGGCAAAGAACAAACACGATAACCTATTTGAGATTACTCTATTATAATATTTCATCAGATAAAATAATACTACTACTACTAATAATAATAATAATAATGATTCATTGCATTAATGAAACTTCCATACATAAAATGCAGGGTACGCTAAGAAGAAGAAAATAACATTGTTAAAACTAAAGCCCCCGGGGTATGAAGAATGCTCAGGTATATGCAGCGAGTCGAGTTGTTTTATAAAAATTTCATAAAACAACGCAACGAAGTATTCTGTTGTGATTTTTGTGTACAAATTGTGAATAATACGTGCAATTATATTTTTGTTTGTAAACAGTCTGGTAACACTTATATCTCATTTGTTTATTTTCTCATACTATCCAATATATTTTTAGAAGCAATGATGTGGAATACTGTATAATTCAAGTTTAAAAACAAAACAAAACGAAACAATGAGACAAATTAACGAGACGATGAATGAGCTGAATGCTAAACGACAGGCGATTTGAAAGATGGAACAGCATTCAGCGTCGATTCGTTTGAAGAGTAAAAAATGTCCAACCACGAAGCAATAAGGTTGTCAAAGATGTATTCACAATGTTTGTTACGTACCAAACGATCAAACTTCCCTGTTTTGATTTCAACCATTCCTCTCTTACGTGTATATTTAAAAAACAACAACAACAACAAACCGCTATCCTAAGATTGCAATGCTGCTCAAGTTTGTGCCATATTTTTCTCTTACCTATGGCTTATCGGATGCTGATAGGCTCATTAGATACTCGTAGCCAGCTTGGACTAGGAACTGGAATTCACTCGAATCCCTCAACGACCCCAATTCTTCCGCATTCATTAAGTTTTCCACTGAAGGGAGATATTCAGGCAAATCGAGTCCTATAAAAAATAAAAATTAAAATAATTAGACGTCTGCAAGATACAAGAAGAGTAAATTTTGTGAATTCCTCAAACGCCCAATACATGCAACTCTCGGTTTACGAACAAGTTCCCATTCAATGGCATTGTTCGTCATACGTTTTGTTTGTTAAATGTACTTAGCATTCCTGAGCTTTAATCAATGTATAGAATCTAGGCATTCTATAGATTGTCTAGCATCTATAGAATCCATAGATCGATTGCTAGTATCTCAATTTTTTGGCAAAGTATGAAATACCAGCTTGTAATTTCATATGTACTTGTTAGCGCTAGTATAAGTTAGTTAAGTTTCCTCTAAAAAAATAAATAATAAGCTTAAATTTAAACCTGACCCTAAATTGTTACTATTCAACTATTTCAATGCTAATTTCATACATTGCCTAAACCAGGCAATTGCATGCCTGGATTCTATTCATTGCTAGTTACTTATACCTTAGCAACCATTTTAAATCATTATAAAATTCCCATGTACTAAACACTGAATACTTTCTATCATAGGTTCTTAACCTGTGGTCCTTATGCGACGTCCTTATAAGGAGTCCACAAAGGATTGACGATACGTTATGACTTATAAATTTTCATACTTAAAACAAAAAGAAATCATACAAATAAAATGCCAGTTTTTTTCGTAGGCCAAAATAAGTCCGTATAAGCAAAAGATATTCAAAGGGAGTCCGTGATAAAGAAAAGGTTAAGAACCACTACCACTGGTCTATATGATTATAATTTTGTTTTTGTTATTTAATTCTCATGTATGTATTATGGTTTATCATATGCATACAATAGAATAAGAGAAAAAACACATACAACAGAATAAGAAGAAAAAAACATGATAATTGCCAGAATTTTGAATGTTCAAAGCAAATGTCCGTTAATCGAACGTTCATAAACAAAGAGTTGCCTGTGTTGTGATTTGCAGAAAAGAATTCATTCTACACTGTTCAATTTTGGAATATTATAGCCATTTCGCAGATTCTATTAGACAGAGTGCGCACCAGTGCTAACGTTCGAAAGTTGAACACACGAGTCGTACTGTAGTACGCATGAATTAGTTTTTCGCAACGCTAATACAAAGTGCTGTTAAGTGAATATTAATCAAAAAAACACTATAATACGTATAACAAACAAAGTTTATAACTATAATAAAAAAAAACAGAACCGCAAACTCTCCGTACAAATTAAATAAAAAGCAATAGCAGCCATCTATTGAATGGCGAAAACCAAATTGGCACAAACGTTAGTACAGTAGGTCCCCTCTCTCTTACGGCAGATTACATTCCAAACCCCCAACGTTAGCGTACGTAGAGTTTGTTGTATTTAGCGAAACGTCGAAAAGCAAGGGGTCCTACTGTACAAACACAAAACCCCATACATTCGAAAGATTAGTATTTTAACGATTAACGAAACTCCTTTCAACAACAAAATTTTTTTATTTTTTAAAAAACCATTTGCTTTGTTTTTTATCTTGCTCAATTTTTCCCTTGCCATTGAAAACTAGGCTCATCCTGTCCCTTTTTATGGCATGAAATTTGCTTCCTTGAAAATAAATAACTTGCTTTGTGATCATGTTATAAAATTAACAACAACAACAACAACAACAACAACAAAAAATTTCTCCCTGTTATTCTGCTGCTTCGTTACGAAGTTTTGTTTTTCAATTGTAGAAACACTATTTGACAATGTGTAAAATGATTCTTGTTATGCCCCAGCGTGGTAAATAATTAATTGTACTATATCTTGTTACGGTAGGAACATTTTTTTTTGCAATGCAGCAAAGCTATTTTATTCCACCTTGTTCTTTCTCGACTTTTCAAAGTGATACAAAACATTTTTTACCTACCCTACTTGAAGTATAAAAAAAAAACTCTATAAACGTAGAAATTTTGATGTGCGTTTTTTGTTTTCTCTTTTTTGATATTGTTATTCGAGGTACAAAGAAAATAAAAACAACAACATCATCAGGAAACCACCACATTGGAAAATTAAAAACGAAACACTGTACAATCTATTTAACTATTAATTTAACTACAACAATAATGGACTGTAATTAACAAACTAAGCAGTCGGCCACACAATGTAGACTGTTCTTTAACCCCCTTTTATATCCTTCATCCTCATAACAAATTCGCAACACCGATTCTTTATTATCTTTCCAGAAATGTTATCCAACTCAATTCCTGCTCATAAAATAAAAAAGAAAAATTTCATACTTATGTATTTGAATTTACCTATTATATATTTACCACAATTCTGAATAAAAAATATGTTTATAGACTGTTACTCACTGACAACTGCAAAATCATTTCATTTTGAATCAATAACTTCAAAGTGACTATAAATTGTTATAAAATAATTAAACATTATAGCTTCAGTTGAAAACATAAGATAGCTTAGTTTGACATAGAAATAGGCCCAATGTTATCTATGGACGGAGAATGTAACACCATCTAGGAGAGTGAGATGTTAAATGACGACAAAAATGACAGGTGACGAACTCTACATTTTTGCATAAATTTCACCAAATAAAATAACAGAACAATTCAACGTTGTATGAACTAACGATTGAAGATATGCATATTCCATATACTACAGTATTTAAATATTTCAAAGAGGTTAACCAAATCCTATATTACCTTCGATGAAAACTAGGTCCACCGTTTTGAAGAAAATCGTTTCCCGGCATGCTTCCAGAGGATTTGTTGCATCGATATCTTCCCATCTAAAAAAAAAATAAATTATTAAAATAGTCATCAACAAATTCAATTTAACCAACAATTAACGCTTAATATTGAATTTTTCAAAAGTAAAATTTTTCGTAGATACTCACGTATCTTTGGCAATGGCTCGACACCAAATGTGTAGTTTCAGTGCTTCCGTGTCGACATTACTAATATCCTGGAAAATCAAGCAATTCATATTATGCAATCGATTCTTCCTACTCAATGACTGCAGTGTTAAACTAGGGGTAGTTATAACTGTGGCAACTCGAGTTACATGAATAACAACATTAGAAAAACATGCCAATGAAAAATTCATGTGTAGCAGCTTAGATATCAACTTAATTTAAACATTTAAATGCAGATGAAGTTTGAGGTGGCAAAGCTCTCCAGTTTCGTCCGGTTCTCAACACTCACTTTGTCAATAAATTGCAGAAGATCCAACGCCTTCTTGAAATCAAATTCGTTGCTTCCCACATTCTCCATGCTTATGTACAACTGTAAAAAACAAAACAAATTCAATTCTTCGCTTTTAACTGGGCATCAAACGTTAAGCGGAGTTTGTCATAAAACAAACCTCGATCAATTCCACAGGACTCATAACTCTCATGTTTTCAGGATCCAATCCACAATTCTACACAAAAAAGTACAATAATTTCAGTATTGGAAATCAGGTTGAATATGAAACATGGCATCATTTCGTATACCACCAAAAATAAAAAGAAGAAATTATTTATGTAAATCTCACCTCTATAACTGCTGCAGGTAATGTTTCCTGATAAAGAATTAGTTCTTGTTCTCTATCAAGAGCTGGAAAAAAAAAGTACAAGGTGGTTAACAAATCGACAGATAACGAGATGAACTGTATAACGTATTGCATCGAACAGGAATTGGAATACAATACCGCTCATCTTTCGAGTCGTGTCGTCGGGCGATTCGTCACTCACAATAGCTGTTAGTTTGCTCAAACTTAACAATGTCTGAAACAAAATACAAACATGAGCCATTTTTTGTATGATTTAATATTCCAGCGCCACTGGAATATTAAATCCATTAATACGCAGCCCGTGCGTATAACTCACTTTCTTCCTAGCCAATATATCAATTTCGTTCAACGCCAACATATTTAGTGTTTCCTGTGCGTGCTGATAATGCTTTGTTTCGACGTTGTGCAACCAGCTGAGCGATTTGTGCTGTTCCAAAAAACGTTGCAGATCTCCGTGCCGCGAACTTGGCTGCGACAACAATTTACCTCGCTTCCCCTCCTCCAAATACCATCGAAACGAAAAGTCGGAGAAATTCTACAGGGTACATGAAAATAGTTTTTCAGCATAACCCCTAGATTCTAGGTTATCATAATGGTGTAGGCTAGAACAAACAATGTTCTAGGTCATAATGTTTGTTATATCATATAACATTATCGATATTCCACTTGTATACGGAAAATAAAAAACTTAATACTCCAAAGTAGGTAAGAATTGTCCTGACAAAACACAACTAACCTTATCAGCAAACTGCACCATGTAACGCTGAAGACGACTCTGGTCATCTGTTTCTTCACACAATCTCATTAGCGTGGCAAAGTCGTAGTATTTCTCCGCAATTGCAGCAGCACGCTCGAATTGACCGAACTTCACTGAAATAACGCACAAATCGTTTTCACCAACTAATTTCCACCCATTCGCATTCTACTTAAAAAGCAAGCGAACTCACTTAATGGACTTATCAACGCTGTCCTATGTTCATGATACAACTGGTTCACCGATTGGTAACGATTGCTTTCACCTTTTGAAATGAAACAATTATAATAGATGAGAAAAGAATGCAAAACAAGATATATTAATTATTCACTATAATAGCAAATGTTAATGAATCAAAAACCGAGAATTGCCTGTAAATAGAAATCGAGACATCGAACAGCACTACTATCTACCTGTATTGCTGATGGATTCTAACTGCACACGAAAGCCATCCAATACTAAATCTGCAAGTTCGACAAGATTCTGATACAGCCTCCCTTTGACATCAACATCTTCAACACCTTGATTGATCGCTTCCACCGTCACACCGTGCTATTATAAAGCAAAAAATTTATTTGGAATTTTGAACAGGAACAACAACAACAACAACAACAAAATAAAACTGAAAAACAATGACAATATTTTTTTTTCTCGCAACACAAGGCGATAAGTCTACCTACTTGCTTTATGAGCAACGGCCTAATTCCGTCCGTGTCCACGGATGCTGTCCAAGGTAAATATTCAATGTCGGGTTCGCATGATGAAATAGAAAACAAGGCACTTTTCGTGTTACGTTGTTGACATGCTTCCTGTAGCACCATCTAACACCACAAATAAATAAACACAAACAAACACACACACATAAGAAACAAGTATTTTGAAGATGAACCAAAGAGTAATTGATATATTGCACAACTACACATATTGCACAATTAAATTTACATTAAATATAAGATAATTTACATTAAATAAATTTGCAATAAATAAGATAACTCACCTGTATAATCCTGTTCACGGCAACCACGTTAGCAACGTATTCCTGCAAGGACACATCAGTTGCAGCTTCCTGCCACTTTATCAGTGCTGGAACTATATGTTGGACGACTGTAACCTAATTGAAATGAACCCATAACTAGTCGTTAAATCATTAAAAAACTCTTTAAACATACAATGTAAAGAATAGAACGTACTTCGCGATAAAACAGATCCTGGTGAGTTAGTTTTCCTGTCGATCTCATATCTTTTGTATTTAAAATCTGTTTTATAGCAGCATCAATCAAGGAACCATATCTACAATTCAAACGAAAGTTTTAATACATGTATTTTAAAAAATTTCAGCTTGAAACAATTTCAACGCAGTACATACTCGGCCTGTAAATTGTGCAGCGTCAACATCGCTGCTAACTTTTCATCGTGTTCCAAAAGCAGCAATCGAGTGGGAAGAGTCCTATTATTGTCTTTGATAACTAAAGACATCTACAAGGAAGAAAAAAATAACAAGAGAAAAACTGTAAATCATATCAGCATTGGCTAGTTTTGTAAAACAAAATAGAACAAGAAATGCAAACTGACTCGATTCCACAGTCCCACACTCTTAAGGAAGTTGATGTAAACTTCATGGGCCCGTTGTTTATCTTCCAACTGATAGCGAATAAGCATGGAGTGCGTAGTTCCAGAAGCATCTAATACAACGAGACGTTAAATTAACAATAACATACTACATTGTGGTTCCATCCGATTTTGAAACTTAACTTGAAATTGAGGAACTGGGTGGAATGATAACAACGTAACTCCAAAAAAAAAAAAATGTAGTTTCGAGAAAAAAAGGCCTAAACTTGTGGCACCTTCAAATTTAAGATTAAAATAAAATTCCAGTCAACTGTATATTTATAGAAGCAAAATTGAACAGGTTTTGCAAAAATCTATTAACTTTAGTTGACAAGTTGCCAATTTAAAAATGCAATTTACACCGTTATTTCCAATCTCATGCTAATTTATAAATGCATTGACGCAGTTTTTCCAAAGATTAGTATCTTTTCCATTGTTTTGGAAGTGAAACAAGACAGTGAGGTAGGTAGGTACTTGGGGTTTAACGAGGGCACCGACTGGCTTTTACAGCTATGTCATTTGGCCCTCAGACTTTATTTAAATCAGAAATGCAGAAACGACGATGAGATGAGGATGATAAACATGGAACAGGGTTTTTATGAAACAGGAGGAAACGGGAGTGCCCCGAGAAAACCTGCCCCTGCGGTGTCAGACCCTAAACTGAACCCACACGGCACAAGACAGTGAAACAACCAGAAAATGAATGAAGTGACAAAAAGAAAGAACTCACAAAAAAATTTCAAATTTACAGTAATCAAATTTACGTTCCATAATCTTGCTCCAAAAAAGTCTCAAACTGCAAATTATAGTCTTTCTGCTATAGACTGGTCTAAAACAATTCAATATATAGAATAACGATGTAAGTTGATTTACGTCGTTTTTCCACCCAACTCCTTAACTGCAATCCGCCGTTTAGATATTACAACTAAAACTAAACCGTTCCTGAAAGAACTAGTCAAATTTTAACTACAGATGCTATACATAAAAACAAAGTAAACAACCCATATAAACATGGATCCAGAAATGCTTCCATTCCAAGATAAAACAGGATGAAGTAATAGGTTTAATGTCTCATAATCACTGTAAGTATGCAAATAAGTACTCATGTTTATATGGACTTTTATTGTTTTGATGCCTAGCATCCAATTGAAATTCGACTAGGAACACCCTGTATAGCAAGTGTGACTACAAAATACCTGTGGAAACAGATTCGGCCCAACGAGGATCTGAAGCTGGATAATCGTTGACCAACGCTTCACTCAGCGTTACGATGGTTTGGTTTAGAATTTTGTCAGCTTCAACAAAAGATTGTTGCGACGATGGTGGAAACAAGTTGTCAACAGCTGTTTGGCTAGCAAGCTAAGAGGATAAATATTAAACTTCAAGATGCATATAAAAAAATCAACCCTGTAATCAAATATCGAAAAAATAGTTATCTTACAATTTTATGTCGCGAGTACAGCAAAAAGGCAGCTTTTAAACGTGAAATTTCATCAGTAGCAACAGCCGCCGATTCATTTGCAGTTGCAGTTTGCATGAATTCGTCAGAAAGCTAATCGAAAAAGTTATCATTAACGCTTGGAAAAAATTTCACCATGTTGGCAACAAACATAACATTTACAATACTAACTTCAAAAACACTTGCAGCTGTTTCATTGAAGTATTCGTCACTGTTGAAAATAATTTTTAAATTATCAATCAAACATTATTTCATAAGTCTTAAGATTTAAAGAATAATGAAAAATGAAATTGGCACCAAAACATTTTACTGTGAAACAAACACTATGACATGCAGAACTACGTTTTTAAAAGACAAACCTTTCGTCTTCCAAGTTCTGGTTTAATGGAATAACAGAAACTATTCCATGATTAGTAGTGAAAAATAATGGTACTTTGTCATAAAGCCCTAAAAAAATAATGTTTTCCTATATCAATTCAAAGAACGAATAAAAGAATGCACTCGGTATGCATTATACAGGGTGTTCCTGAAAGGCCTAATCAAATTTCAATTACAGATGCAACGCATCGAAGCAGAGTGAAAAGTTCATATAAATGTGGATCTGAAAATGCTTGCCTAATGAGAAAACATACGGTGAAATCACGTAATTGTAGGTATGCAAATCAGCATGCATTTCTAGACCCGTGTTCGTACGTTCCTGCTTGGTTCTGATGTGTAGCAGTTGTGGTTGAAATTTGACTAGACCTTTTAGGAACACCCTGTATAAAATAATGGGTGGAAAAAAAAAAGTTATATACCTGCTCCGAGGATTTTGTCAGTTGGAGAGTGAAATTCAATTTTTTCAGCGGGTTCGTCAATATGCTTCGACACTTAAAAATAAAATAAGACATTTTGGTATGCAAGAAATAAGAGAACCGAATGAAATCATTCATGAAAAATAAAGATGCAATCACCTGACATGCAAAAGATAAATCTATTCTTGTACATGTAAGCAGTTTCTCGTTTTGCACCAGTTAACAAAAAGTGATGATCGAAAAGTGATTCTTCTTCATCTTGCTGAAATTAAACGCCCATACAAAGATAAAATGAATAAATAAATAAATAAAAGATTATATTTCTTAAAATATATTTGAATATCGTGTAACATAGAAATCGATAACCAAAAATGGGTTTTAAACTGGAATCATACCCTGTACTGATCTGTTGTTTTTGTGTTGACAAAATGACTGAATCCAATTGGAACGGCATTTCCATCGAGGGGTAAAGTACCTGTGAAAAAAGCATGTAAAACAATATATTTTCAAACAGTAAATAAATAAATATACAAATTTCAACACAATTTAAATAGTACGAATAATACAGGTATAACAATAATAGTTAAACATAAATAACAATTGAATTTACTTACCAAAACTATAATGCACTTCTTGGCTTCCCTGCGGATGCATTCCCGCAGCCAAAAGAACTACACCATTTCTGAAATAATTACATCAAATTGAGAAAATGGAATTCACAGAAACTTTTCTAACATTTCAAATGAATCAATGTAATAAGTTAAATTTAACCTTATTACTGAATAATGCACTTACTCTGTTAGCTGCATATCGATTAACCAAGTTTCAACTTGATTTGCCAAATAGACGTCGTGACCCTGCAACGTGAGACGTTTGGGTGAAAACAAAATTCGAACAACAGGAATCGGATGAATAATGTGAAAAAACACCTACACCAAATTCTTCACAAAATTTTTCTTTCATAAAGCGATTAACGTCACATTCAAACACAATCTGGAAAAAAAAATAAGTGTCAACTTATTCGTACGACGTCATGAAATGAGCACATAATCTGAATTTATCGGTTCCATACCTTATCGAGTTCTCTGCTTAGAAACCATTTCTGAAGACTATTATCAGTTAGCACAAATAGCAGTTTCTCATCTTCCTTCTCCGTATCAGCTACAATAACTTTCAGTAATTTCTAAAAACGAAATGACCAAAACCATCACACACAAAAAAATGTATCATGTTTGTTCATTGAACACAATGAATGCAAAAATATTTTTATGTTCATAGCAAGTTTGGAAAAATAGGTACAGGTAACTATCAATTATCAGTTCCTATTATTCAAAATAAGGAAAAAGTTAAATTAGCTTACCGATTCCGAAATTGAGCTAGGCATAGATCCAAAGATGAACGATGAAACTCTTCGTCCAATGCCTGCAAGTAGACCTTGAGGTAGTTTCATGGGTCGACAGGTGACAGAGCTTTGACCTCCGTGTACCGAAGGAATGATCTGAACCAGCGTTCCTGTTGTTGTGGCTAAGATACATCCTAAAGGCTAGGTATGAAACAAATTATTTTATTTTTTATTCGATTGTTAACCATCTTGGGTACTAATACAGTGTAAATGGTAATAACATCATTACATCATATTAGGTATTACTCAATTGATCACAGAAAAATGTTGACATATCAGGGCATTAAAAAACAACAACATTAAAATTAAGTTTTTCATTGACGCCATATAACCAGTGTCACTCGATAGACTAAGACGAATCCATAGAGCCATCTTGTTTTTGTATGTAGAAACGCACAACTGTTCGGTTAATATAAAGAGTGCGCAAAATTAACTGACCTGAGCATTGGTGAGCGAATAGCATTCTTGACCTTGCAATTCAGCATTGGTTTCTAACGACGAGCCCTCATGTGCAATACTAGGCCAATAGCGAACGATTCCTTCGGGTGAAATCGCAACAGCAGACGGTATCTGACTCTCAGGGGTGATGTAGACGCAAACCAGATCCGCCGTGTGATTCAAAGCACTCGGAGGTAGATTCAATTCTCGGCACTGTGAAGACTGAATTAATTCGTTTAAACGGCTACTGACAACGTATCAAATATGAACTAGGTTAAAAGATTAGTGTGAAAAAAAAAGTATAGGTGACTTTTGCAACTTATGTAACTTTTTTTGTGTGATCAAAGTTACATCACTTAAATAGCAAGAGAGAGAGAGTATTAGTAATTATATTAGACATAAAAATCTATTTTAGACTGCATTAATAGGCCTACTATTGAAATAAAAAATCAATCCATGCATTTTAAGCAAATCATTTGTGTCCTGTAAGTAAATATTATCATTTTCTCACGGTATATGAGATAACGGAAAATTCATTTACAATATTAACATTAAAATTATTTAAATATAAAACTAAAAATCAATAAACTAACCAATGTTCTAGGTCCCAATGTACTAGTATATTTCCAAATGAACAATCGTCGCCCGCAAACCAACCATGCCCAGCCACTGTCGGATAATTTCACACTGATTTCTGCATCCTCTGGAAATGATAAAAAATACAAACTTTGTCAGAAATACATTTCATGTATAATGTCATCGATAAACATTGCTATAGAAAACCACATATTATAGGCATGAACGTATCCTGCTAATGAGGTGTGTTTCAGTTTAAGGAGCACAGACAGTCATAACACAAAAACTGATATATTAAAATATATGACATATTATACTAAAGTATACTTTGTATACTTACATATACTTTTAATTTTATAGTGGGCGTCTTATATAAATTATAATTCGCGAAAATACGGTATGTTGATGAATAGATGAACAACAAAAGAGCACCCAAAATAATAAAATTGAGTATAATTAAAAAGTTGTGCATCAGCCAGGTGTCCTAATATGGGGTACTACTGTAGCTACGTCCTATATTGTACTTTAAATTTATTCAAACATACTCTCTGCCATGGTCAGCACTTCAGTCACAAGTACCGGCAACATGGAACCAAAGCTCTCGACGCGATAGTTTGACGTTTCATCGATGACGGTCCTGGAAGCATGGCTGAACGACTGGTTGCGCTGAGAACTATTTGGAGAATGTATAATAATAAAAATAATAATTTTAATAGATTGAATAATTTTGAAACCTTGATAATATAATAAACAATGGGTATACCTTGATGCTATTGCTGGCATAGAAATAGTACTTCTCCTACTAGCAGGTGTAGTCATAGTATTTGGAGATGATTTAAATGAGTTTCTAGAAAGCACTGATAGTCTTGGCGTATACATTTTGCTTAGCAAGAGTATATTCAGTATATATAATATAAACAAACAAAAATTTAAAAAAGCACTTGGCTGACAACACCACCACCACCACAAGACAACCTTTGCAACCGCAACTCTATACACAATTCAACATTGATTAACTTTAAGAGTGGGCTTCGAGAATAACTAATGAAAATCAATTATTAACTATTTTAACGGTGTTAGTTTTCTAATTTGAAACTGGTGACGAAAAATTATCTCACACACGTGCAATTTGATCACACTTTGGGGAGCAAAGCTTAGAAACCAACCGCCTTTTTCTTCCGAATTCAGCACAACTTGCGCCATCTGTCATTAAAGTGAAGAAACTTATTTATAAGGTTGGGCTTTCCTACATTACATTTAGTTACCCATTGTTGCTGGGCTTCTTTGCAAAACTTGTTGCCCATTGTAGTTGGCTTCCAATTAGGCAGAACTTAGTCGTCCAAGTTGTTGTTGTTTACATACTTGTGGAAAATCATAAGATTCCTTACCCGAATACAGATAATATACTGTATCGTACACAAAAAAAAGTTTTGATGAAAATACAAAAAAAAACAAATTATTTTTTATAATCTTTAAATTAGCTTCACTTGTGAGTTTGTGAGTGAGTGAGCTGGGAATTGAACGTATACTGCTATCTACAGACGTTTATAATAATTTAGTGTATAGTAATGCAATTTTTTATACTGGACTTAATGCAGTGTTTGATTAATGCGAAAGACTTATGCGGTTCTCGTTTTATGCGTTTTTTGGTACATTGGACTATGTACCAAAAACGCATAAAACGAGAATTGTATAAGTCCAATTTTTAAAAAATTG